>CACRXP010000437.1:410245-423862 GCA_902702965.1 Spirometra erinaceieuropaei | reverse complement strand
AAAGAACGACAAGGCATCTTTTAATGGGCTCACCATCATCGATTGTCCCTATCCTGGTTGACAGTAGTCACGCACCAATCACTCTAACGGGGGTGTGTTTATCGTCACCAGAATTTGAAATGGGCTATCTGGGCTTCATGGCCTCTCTACCAGACGCATTCATGATTCCCACGGCTGCTGGGAAAGAGCGCAAGCATAACAACAACCTCCATGCGACCAACAGCAAAATCTCAGCTCTCCGAGAACTCCTACTCCGTTGAGTATCCAATGACAAAATCGCGTTTAGTCACATGGACCATCTGCTTGTTGACAATGCGAGATACTGGAGTAGGCAACTTTGAAAGAACTGAGCGATGGAAGAGGAGCGCTCACCAGCCGCGTTACGGAACCCACTTGTCCCGTTGTGCCTTACAGGCTCTCTCTCTCGAACGCCGCCAACAGCCGCATAATGGCGCAAGATATGGACAGGACAAGATTACCGACAAAGGCAAGGGAGAGTGGGGTGATCATTTCTGGCTTGCAAGCCATCGTCAGCCAGCCATGCCCAGTCCTGGGGCTCGATCCCGCGACCTGCTAGTTAGAAGTCCAACGCCCTAACCACTGGGCCACTGGCGCGTCGTCCTGTCGGTTGCAATCGAATATATAAAATGGTAGAGGGAACCTCGCCGACCACATTACGGGACTCACTCGACCCGTTGAGCGAGGTAAGCTTCCACTGGACGTAGATGTCCATCTCTTAATTGAGAGCCTGAGCAAAATTTAAAAAAGCCTGCTACTTGAAGGAAATTTAGAGGTTCCAAGTCGTTGAAGATCTCAAAGGGGAGTTGACTACTGCTCACCTGCACTTTGACAACATTAGTATCATTTACACGTGATGCGGCATGACGGTCGTTTCACCTCTCGAAAGGCAGCCTTTTGAAGCAAATCCAACTGGCAGGCCAAGCAGTACCAATCCCTGTGGATGCCTACACCCTATTTAACAAAATAACAGATGTTTTTACCGCAAATTGATGCACTCTAGACCAAAATAGGAGAGCAAATGTTTGGCGAAAAGTTATACTGGCCTACCCTGAGTTATAGCCTATTTTTAGCTGTCTACAGAAATACCAGATCAGTCATAATTAGTGCTTTTTAAATAAACCTAACGAACATTGTAGATAATCCACCAGACTGTCTACAACGATCGCTTCTCAACTCTCTGAGCTGAGGTCATCTTAGAAAATGCACAGGACCGGCTAAAACAGACGATGGAACACAAAGCCGAAATAATCGTGCCGGACTAAAACCCACTTAAATAAGTATAGTAGGTATTCTTTGTATGCTCCAGATGCTTGGGGGCCTTCAACCGATCCTTATCGAGGAGAATTCTAAGCTATTGACAGAACTTCGGTGAGGATAGGTGAAGTGCATGGGGCGAAGATAAATTCCTAGGTGACATACTAGAATAAGTTGAGCCGTTCACCAGGCAGGATGCATATATCGTCTGGCATGTCAGTTTGTGAGACTTACTAGCCATCTCCAGGAATTGGGGTGCCCTCTGTTCGGTTGGCATCATTAGCCATGATGCCTAATTAATTGATGCCAGCCGTGGGTGAGTCAAGCACCTGCTGTTATACTACATACACTGGCAGCAGATGCAAGTGGGAGGTGTACGTCGTCTTGTGGGTTGCATCATCGTGTTCTTGCTGTCTGCCATTGTCGGCGGTGAGTCTGACATTGACGTGCTCTGCTTGCCTCTACTTAGATATTGGCAAGGGCCACGTACGTCTTGGGGGGAGGTAGATGAGACGATTGACCCGGCGGTCGGCTAACAGCTACGTCTCTTGCTGTGTGATCCTCACCTCGACCCCATTCTCCCTGAGGCCGAAAATGGTTCCGTTTCGCCGAAAAAAGCCGTCTCCTGTAGGATACCTGTCTTAAGCTGGGAGCTCTACAGCGGACGACTGCTCCTTGAAGTTGGATAACCAATCTCGGTACTTGGAGTGTTTGATAAAAAGTACGCCAGTGAAGGCCCTCGAATTTCTAAGAAGCAGAAAGTACGTTATGGTTTTCGAGGTTCAAACTGTAGGCGAATTAAGATTTACCTGTGCAGGCGAAAATGTTAATTATGACAATCAGTTGAGAAGAAGGGGTTTCGATCACTGGAAGAAAAATGTTCGAGAAGGGCCAAGGAGTAGTCATTGCACCAAGTACGCCCAGTGGCCATAAACGTGGGAACTGCTAATCGCTCCGGGTACGGTGGTTGTATGGCCATTATACTTTATAAGTACCGCATTTATTTTTCGTCCATTGCTCCTACCTGAAGCTGCCTCTGATAATGGGCTAGAATGAGAATGTGAGGCTTCAGGCCAGTATAGTCTTGCACAGTCCGAAAGTTTAATGATGACTGGAGTTGACATACACTATTTTTAACGGAATAATAGTGTAATATTCACAAGCTGCAAACAGACAACAATCATGCGCCGCTGTGCGGCCGCTGGTTGGGCTCGAGAGAGAGAGAGTCCATAAGGCACAACGGAACTAGTGAGTTCCGTAAGAACGATCGGTGAGCGCTCCCTACCATATATATATAATTATTCACAATTAGTATTTGTAGCCAAACGCTCATCTCTCACACTGCGCCATCAACCCCAAGCACTTGCAGACCGCCGTGACTGGGAAAAGCTCCACTAACAGTAGGTGCCATGAGAAGCTGGCAGACTGTAAAAGTCAAGTTTCAGAGTGTCCCTACAGTTTTTTTCGTTTTTTTTCTTCTTCTTCTTCCTCCTCCTCCTCTTCTTCTTCTTCTTCTTCTTCTTCTTCTCGTCTTCTTCTTCTTCTTCTTCTTCTTCTTCTTCTTCCTCTTCTAAGGATCTAATCTTCTGACGAACTGTCTTTATACTAACATCTTTAACTCACCTGTCCATTTGCAGCAGAGGCTGCTGATCGCGCCCTCCAGTAGTGCTAAGATATGGACGCAATCGACATAACTGGCTCCACCTAACTTCGAGGAATTCATAGGGCTTCTGAATACACGACAATTCGACCGTCGTACCCAACGATGTCTACCGTGTGCTCCACAGCAAACTGACTGGCGCGTGAATTAGGTTATAATGATAGAAGACTTGCGCAGCATCTACCGCGCCCTCTCATCCCTCATCTGGGTCCGGTACCAAGACATAATCGAGGAAACCTGAGATGATGGAGGACGCAGGTGGTTGGGACGACCGGACCGGCACCTAGGAGTGCCACCACACCCCCTGGTCCACAACAAACACCTGACCAGGATTTTACTCAACAATATATGTGAGGTGGCAAGAATGTGAAGGTGCCCGGCGTGAGACTGCAACTGGGCCTGCCACCACCACCACCACCACCACCACCACCACCACCACCACCACCACCACAGTTCGGAATTTCGGTTGACATTTAATGATTTAGCCAACCTACTGTATCTAGTGGTGACCTACCGCAGGTTTTCATGAATACGCATATGACCTAATAGATCCATGCCGTGAGTGCATGTGTGTGCGCATCGTGGGCAGTGAACGCAGATACGCTGAGTGTATGTGGGTGCTCCAGATACTGGATTCACAAGTGACCGATCAGGCCGATGTTTGAGGAGAATTTGCGGTGGCAGAGTAGGCAGCCTACAACCCCTGGTCTACGGCAAACATTTGATCAGGATTTTAACCAACACCATATTTGGGGTGACAAGAATCCCAAGGTGCGCGGCGTGAGACTGCAACTGGGCCTGCCATCACCAGCACCACCCGAGTGTTGACGTTTGTTATGCGTGCGTATTCTCGATTACCCCTTCAGAATTCGATGCGGCCCCCGTGTTGGCCCGGGGGTATCTACCGCGTGACCTGCCTTTGTGGCAAACACACACACAGAGCCTTTTAGTAGCCCGGCCTCCAACTGGTGACGTTCTTAGGCCAGTCACCGTTTCGGGTTTCCCCGCTTGAGGTTTCGGTCAGCCAAGTCGCCTTCTCCACACTGTTTACAAAAATACTTGCCGAAACTTTCTTGTAGGTAGTTGCGCTGACTTCACTTGATTTCAGCCAACCTCCAGTTTGCCACCAGTCAACCACACTTTCGTTCATTCGCCATGCATATAATCGCACCTTTAAGAGTCAACTTTCACACTATCATCCACGGTGCGGTAGTTATGCTGCTGTCGATTTCCTCATTGATGTTAAGTGGAACAAACGCTTTGGACCCACGATTTACTTATCTTCCTTTTTTTCAACTTGTGCCTTTACATACCCAAGACCACGCATTTTTACAGTTCCGTACCTTAAGCCCTATCCGTGTCTGCATTCGGAATTTGCAACCGTCGCTTGGCCTTTATAGTTTAGCTAGTTTAACATATTTTTAGGCATCGCAATTCTACTGAAGGACCACCTTATGTCAGTCGACCAGTCGGCTTCAACGCCGGAGTCCTTTGTCCTACTTGAGTTCGTTAGGATGCCTTTGACCTCGGTGATTGTCCCTAGGTATTTCAGCATCTTATCAATGGGGTTAATCGAAGTCGCCCCCTATTTGTGCCAGCAATTTTCTGATTGCCTGCTCCAGCGACTGTGCGTACGTCCAATAACTACGTCCCCTTTTCGCACGGCTATCCGGATTCAGCATGCTCATCAGTACGTCCAAATCAGCTTTTGTGCTCCCGCCTTTCATTTCTGAGGACATCACGTAGGTTCTTCGACTATGATTACCCCATGAACGATAACAGTTCAAGAGTTCGCAAGTTTCCTACGCGCACTTCTCTCCGACAACTCCACCATCCAATTGGCTTTTTTACTTTTACCAAAATTTCATTCCGCACAGCATCTAACTGATGCCCTGTCTCGCCCTAGCTTTACACGACAGCATCCGTGACTTTCATTTCATCTGTCCATCCGTGGACGGTTTCCATGGTGTTAAAAAGCCCCCTACAAATGCAACTGGCTCTTCTCATTCCTTATCTAATGGCCCACACTTCCATGTTGATATAACCTTTATAATTTCGCTGTCGTTTCAAATACTCAGTCGCAGGCTGAGACCCCTGGTATTCTTTTTAGCACCTTCAGCCTAAAGCTCCTCGTAACCCGCCTTGGTATCGAACATTTTCCTACCTCTGTCGACGACAGAGATTTCACATTTACAGTGATATCGGTTTTCTTACAGACGTATTTAATAGGTCATTGCCGACCCTTTAATCAGCAGAAAGTGACCGCGTTTCAGCGAGCAATCCACGCAAACTACTCATGAGACGAAAGCCGATCCATTGTCCGTTAGCTCTGGTGTGGCGTACCGTGCACCCTATCCCGATCTGAAGTACTGGGTAGAATGTGACAAGATATTCTCAGCTCAGTGTACAGTCTCTCATCTTGACATTTGGAATAAACAGCGCAACCTCGGTGACCGTTTGTCCTGGCCCAACGCTTTTCCCGAGGCGTCCGAATAGCCGTTTGCCTTAAGTTGTCAGACCGCATTTCTTCTCTAGACTTTTGTTTGAGTCAACTTTCTACAAAGCCATATAAGAAGTACAGTTATCTTGAGTCCTTTGTGGGGAATATAATCTCCCTTGTACAGGCATGAAAAAGTAGGTGATAAAATTAGATTATTTAACAGGTACTTCCTTCCAGGAGTGGTAGTTACACAAGTTGATGAACGAATACGCCCACACATGCCAGCATCCTGGGGCGGATACATTATTGCTGGATTTCGATTCATACTAATCACTTGTGAGTGTTCGGGAATTCCGCACATTGGATTCGAGTCTTGGTTCGTACTTTACCTCTCACAGTTTCATAGTCAAACACTATGGAGACTGGAATGGCCATTTCTGGCTTATTAACCGTCGTCAGCCAGTCACACCCAACACCGAGGTGTGTGACACCCAGGGCTCGACCCCGTGATCTGTTGGCTAGAAGTCCAACGCCCTAACCACTGAGTCACGGGCTCTTTGTCCTGTCGTTTGCAGTCGGATATATACAGTGGTAGAGGGACGTTCGCCGATCACGTTATAGAAATCACTCGTCCTGTTATGCCTTGGGGCTCTCTTTCTCGAGCCCCGCCATCAGACGCATAGCGGCGTGTAATGTAGACAGAATAACATTACTGACAAAGGCAAGGGTAACCGGAATGACCATTTACTTTTCGATAATGTTATTCTACCTAAATTGCGCGCCGTTGTGTGGCTGCTGGCGGGGTTCCAAAGAGAGAGAACCCCAAAACACAACGGGACGAGTGAGTTCCGTGGCGCGATCGGCGAGCGCCCCTCTTCCACTTCTCTGATTTTACGCCGAAAACCACTTTTAATGCATTGAAATGCCAACTCCGATATGTTAGTGATACAATTCCATATGACAACATCCGAAAGGGGTCCTAATGTGCTCCTAACTGTTAAATTCCGTATGCGTAAATGGTACGACTAGCTGATAGTAAAATCGTCCTCTTCAACAGTAAATTCTCGCCAAAACTCAGTTAAAAGCAAAGTTCTCCCAGTCCGCTGTGCTAAGGCAGATCACAGGTTGTCCCCCACAGATGCTGAACTTTTACCGGTAAGGAAGGAGGTAGGTTAGAAGGGATGAACGAGATTGTTGTCGCCAAGCCCCAGAAAGCATGGTTGAAGCACAATTACTTGTTTCGTTGCAGTCGAGCGACTACTTTTAACAAATTATCACCGGAATTGTACGTTAAGAGGTATGATTAAGGTTTTTTCTTCATCTATACCAACCTATCTAAATATAAGCGGGCATTTTAGAGGATACAGCACAGATAATGACCAGCTTTTTGATCCGACCGGGAATGAATAATTTTCCATCTGACCTCGCCTACTGACATCGGCCGACAGTCTTGGCTGGTCTGGGTCAATCATTCAGTAATGGGATCATGCAGTAGGCCAGGCTACTTAAACCTGTGGGTAAACGCGAATTAACGTTGGCATCATAGGCACTTTACCTTCAGTCGAAAGCCCATTGAGGAGACAAGGCAGGTACACGTTCCCTAGAAGAGCTTATAAACATGACTTTAAAACCTATGCCACCTGTGATAATAGTTGGTATATATAGCGCGCAGGAGCAATAAAATTCGCTTTGCAGGATGTGAAGAAGGATGGTGGAATAATGGCACAGCTGGTATAGTCTGGTAATTTCTGTCTACCTTCGTTGCCCGTAGTCTTCCCGTAGGCCAGAATGATCATTGTTCAGTTCACAGCTCCATTGATGTCGAAGACTTCCTACTGGCACTACCATTTCGCTAATTCTGTGCCTCTCCGAACCTACAGTGAGAACTATTTACATGATCTATTTACAGGTAGAGTTCAAATCATAGTTAACAGCGAGAGCTTAGTGCCCATATCCCATATGGCGGCCTCAGATGTTTAATTTAGGAAGTGGTTCTCCAATTCTCTGCCATCAAAATGCAAGTTGCATAAGCATTTTTTCGGAAGTTTTATGCGTCATCTTAACAGCTTTCTTTCAGAAGCTGTTGCAAGTTTGTGAAAGCAAGCGACTTCGGAAATGTGTGCTGCAGTGCTGTTTTGCCTATGTCCCATTTTACAGTACTGCAGCAGAGCAGAGCAGCGCACAAGCATATTTATTTAAAACACACAAGCACTGACACTCGCTTGAACAGATGCGGGTTTGGCGAAAGTTGTCAGAATACCTAACATGAAGATTGATGATGCTGCAGCAGATAGGGGAGATTAAGTGGGCTTATAGCATGTGAGAGCGTGCCACATACCAATTGCTTCCCCCGGTCGATCAACAACCTCCCTCCAGTGTCTTCGACCGGAGACATGTGGGGAATTCAGACTAATTATAACAAATCCATGCGTCTTTATTAAGCCCGTTTCGCCATGATATTTCAGTTTCAGTTTCAATGTGAACTGGGCAACACTCTCGCACTTCAGGGGAAAGGTCAGCAGGCTGCCAAAGTAGGGGTTGATCACGTTCTTCCGTACCGCCGTCGTCTCTGTCAAGCTCTTCCCACCACCGAGGAGGAGGGTTGCGGAAACGTGGGTCATAGGATAGAGATTGGATGTCTTTGCGGGTTGACTGAGGTCTTTGGCATCCAGAATGTTCACTCTAAGCTCCATCGCCTTTTCTTCGTACGTGATAGCAACACATATCTGCCCATACTCCTCCAATTCGCAGCTCACCTCACGCAATGGCTCCTGAACTTCATAATATTTCCCAAAATAATTATTCACCGGCGTCTTTTTGAGTTCCACTTCTAGGTTCCCGAGAATCAGATTTTTTGCAATTTGATCAAAATGATAGACGCGTATGTGAATCACAGTGCTCATGATCTCGTATGGCATAAGACTGAAGGCAAACATTTCCCGAAATGTCGGGTTTCGCGTCTTGGGGAGCACTGCAGTGCGGAGAACCTTTGAAGTCGCGACCTCACACTGGCTTGTAGGCTTCCAGACCGTTGCTGTATTGAGTACTATTTTCACAATAGGGCAAGGGACACCGACACCGGTTGGGGTTGTGAGATTCGTGCACCCTATAATTCCAAGTAGCAGTCTCCTCTCCTTTGGACGGTACTCCATGGAGTATTGAAGCTGGCTTTGACAAGCCAGACAACGGACAACCTCCTTCTTCTGTGCTCCTTCGCGTGCTCCCTCAGTCTCTTTCTTGTCAACCCGAGGATTCTCGCTATACTGGATCTCATGTCTACTGCTACCATTACTGCTACTGCTACTACTACCTTTTCTTCCTCTTTTTCGCCGGCGTACATACACCCAGCCGAGGACGCCGATGGGAACAAAGACAATAAGGATAACAAAAAGGATGAGGAGAGTGAAAAGGGGAATTACTGCTGGCCTACTGTCGATTTTCCAGATTTTAGACAGCTGAGACACAAACAAATCCGGCTGATCGATTGGACGGGGTGAAATATCTGTGGAAATATTCAATGGGAAATCAGTAGACAAGTCAGGTGAGGAGTAGTTGAGAAGGGCCATAATGAAAGTAAAAACACATTACCCTCCTTGCGGGCTCCTTTCAAAGAAAGTGAGAAACTTGTATGAGCTGGTGGAACCAGGATTACAAAGGAGTAGTTTTCCAAGTGCAGCGAGATGAGACTGTCATTGTTTCGAATACACCAGTCGAAGGAAAGTACATTTTGCGCCTGCTTGTATTGTTCACGAGAAGCCGGTGGCAGACTTAAGCCAGATGTAGAGTAGGAAGCTTTACGCGTACCGAGACAAGAATGCCGGTCATTTATTATTCGGTATCAAACAATGGCTTTGCCAGAAGTGAAACCCGGACGACTGATAACAACCTGCGACAAAAGCTGTCATTTAAAGACAAAAGTTTTTTCCAGCAAAACTGTAGTAGTAGAAAGATTCTAATAGTTTGCAAAATAAAAAAATGTATTGAAGTCCCCGACTACCCATATGGGCTAATTTCATCAGTCTTTACATAACTTTGGCGGTCATATTTCCGGTTTGCTATCCTAATGTACCATACCCAAATATTAGTGGAGGTTATCCATTCAAAATAACGCCTACCAAAGTTCACCGGGGAGCTATTTATAAATCACAAATCTTATATACTAATCTAAGCCATGCAAACTGCATAAGCTAATATTCCAGGCAGGATAAAGTCGCAAGCACAGGTACAAGGGGAGAATAGCGACAGCAACACGCAGATATGTTGCATGTGAGTGGCATTCACCGGGCGTTTCAGATCGCAAGACGGAAAGCTCACTTCTGTGTTTGCCTTTGTACCCTGTTTTGGAGCCCTCGCCAGCGGTTGCGAGTAGTAGTCAACCAGTGTTCTTGAAAAAGAAAAGGGTAACCAGAGTGGTTGGGTTAAGGTTTAGGCTATGGTTAGTGTTAGGGTCAGAAAAAGGGAAAAGGTACCCTTTCTTCAATTTAGTACAAGACCACCCGCACAATGGCGGCTCCTATCCTCTTGTCCTAACAAAGTAGATGTTCGGCAAACAGAATAGTGAAAAAATAGTTAGTGCATACTATTATAAATATTATAATGCTTGTCATTTTGATAGTTTGCGTTAATGCATGAGACAATGAACGATGTAAAGCATTCATTGTATATAATAAATTGCCCGATGCAAATTGGATGCAAATTAAATTCTACAGAGGAATATGCGCAAATATTCAGTTTTTAATGATGCGAGTAGCACTTGGGATAGTTTGCCTAACCGAATAATTAAAAAACTCTTTTACATTGCAAACTGAAGGTCTCCGAGTCGAAAGATGTTCATTCACAAATGGGCTCGGATTGTCATGGAAGTAGTATTGGCTGCCCTGTTGGGTAAGTTCATAAGCCATATTGGGCGGTTGTGCAGCCAATGAACATTTCTTTCATGATAATGCAAGACCTACCCATACATAACCTATTGGCTGGTCCCTCTTGAATCACTCGTTCCGTTGTGCCTTACGGGCTCTCTCTCTCTCTAGCCCAACCAGCAGCCACACAGTGGCGCATGATATAGGCAGTATGTTATTACCGGCAAAGACAAGGGAGACTTGTCTTTGTCGGCAATAACATAACGCAGGACTTACCCACACATAACCTATAGGCTGGACTCACTCTTGAACCAAAAGTATGTTATGTGGTCAAGCGGCTTTCAATTATCCGTAGACAGTTATAGCAAAAACTTCCCTAGTCACTAACCATTGGAACATATAGCAAATTTCCAAACTACTGAAGAATTCAGCGGCCTAGCACCCCGCATACAGGGTGTTTTGCTGCTACAGTCCCAACAGATCATCTTTAAGAGTGAAAATTGACCCATTCCAGAAGTCATAGGAAAAAAAGGATTTGGTTTACAGACGTAGTTGCCATGCCCAACTCTTCTGCTTCTTTAGGTGCAGTACATAATGTCAGTTCCAGGGAGCATCGGCTCAGTTCCATCCGAGAACAAATATTTTCTTGGAGTATAATTTTCCTTTTTCGACAGTCTACTGTGCTAAAAGCTGTGCCTGGTCCTTAGACAACGGATGCCATCTTAAATGCTAAATAATGGTCAAGAACAGATAGTGTTTTGCTGTTCATTCCTCTCTCTCTCTCTCTCGGTTAAGTTTATAGTTTCGTTTTATCTGCCCGGCCCTGCAACCGACTGAATTGCATGAAATGAACACGTATTTTTGTGAGAAATGGAAGACTAGTAGACATTTCTTCGGCTCTGCAAGCGCCAGCTTACTGTCTACATTGTCGGGATCCGGAATCTGTGCAAAGCCGTCATTTTTTTCAAAGTATCGTTACCGGGCGGAAGTTAAAACACAGTTGTCACTCTTGACTACATGTCCCCGGATCGCATTTAACTAGGCGAAACCTACGTTTTAATAGTTGGGTAAACTAAAGGGACGGCTTCTTTCTTTGCCCATGCTGTTCGTTTATTCAGAAGAAGGTGCGATCACTGGAAGAAGAGGCTTACTGGCCGGACGTTTCGGATCCCCACTCGACCCCACCATCAGATAGAGTCGTAGATAAGGGTGATGCGGCCGCATGAAGTGCAGTACTTATTGGGTGCAGTTGTCACGCCACCATCTACTCCCACATTCATCGCTGGGGCCGTGCTCGATGGCTTGTTAGTCCGCAACTGAGTCTTTAAACGTCGTGACCTCAATAACGGAGTGGGTTCTGGGCTTGATAATGACTCAGTGAGTTGTCTCACTGTCACTGGAATTGTCGGTCGTTCGAGCCTGCCCTCGCGACTAATTACTCTGCCCAGGCAAACTCTCGGCACAGGACATAGGAGCAATAGGTCATTGTAATTGCTGATCGGCTGACAACCCCTGTTCGTTTACTGTTCATGCGAAATAGGGTCTAGTTAAAACTTACACATCTCTTCGACGATGGCAACATGCGGCCAACCAGACTGGTTCACTAATTCATCGCTGAGGAAGGACGCGATGCCTGATAGGCAGGTATCCGTATTGCCACTAGCACAGTTAAAAACTACTTCTACCATGAATGAGTGAACTTTGTCCCAATCGCTTTTTTGGCAATGGTAGGTTGTGCAACCCAACCTCTCAACTAAATTTAACTGCCTTATTATTGTTAATGAGAGGGACTATGCACAAGTATTCTTGTAGAAATAAATAAGTTTGGCGTATGCGTTCGACAACAGAAACCACTCAGAGGTATCGAGGAAGTTGAGCGTTTGTGTTCTAACAGAGGCAGCCGGCGATCCTTGTGAATAACGATATAACACGAAACGGTCTAACGACTCTTCCGGAAGAAATAAGTAAGTCATGGCGTATGGAATCGACAAGGAAAGGCAATGTAGGTACTATGAAATCAAGGTAGTACAAAGTGATTACGGGGAGGGGATGCGAAAACATCATGCAAAATAAGTTATCGCTAAAAAACTATATTGAGAAAACTCGGTGCATGCGGTTATATCAAAGTGTTAAATAACACACAAAAGGGAAGTCCTGTAACTATGGATTAATAAACAAAATATGGCCTTCTAAAACGAATATGATAGTTACCTATGCAGGCTAAACCCAGTAGGGTTACAGCACCTATCTTTACCAGTTTTTTAAACAAAGACAAAATATGCAAGTAAGTCCAGTTCTTGCCCGTGGAATCGACAAGTACTCCATTTGGCATGTCCAATTCAGTCAGAAAGTGACTGCCTAGTGAATAAATTATTCATGAACTACTGCGGTACTGTAATTGTGCATCTACACCAACTTTTGAGCCAGGAAATAGAATCATTCTAGTGCTTATTGTGATTTATGGAAGGTGCACAGTCGTCAACCTCTGTTTGCAATATTGCTGGTTTATTTAACCGTGTCTAATTTTAAAGCTGGCTTTCAAATACAAGCCGGGACGAGGCAGTTTTCCCCGAAAGAGCCTCATCTCCAGTTATTATTGCTCACTTGTAACCTGAGGGATTGTGGCAACTGTTAATAAAGAAAGACGGTCCCTTAGGTCACCTTCTGGTGAGACGAGATTTCAATGACTGAGTGGCCTACGGAGCCAACGAGGGCATCAGTAACAACATGCCACCGGTGAAAATGAACACTTTGTGGACCTCGTCAGCTGATTACACATATTACTGAGGGTGTGACTCAAACAATCTAATTGTTTTGTATATTTTATGATGATTTTCTGGCTGCATTTGTACGTCTTCTATTCGCTTGAACTAACCTACCGTCTGTGTTAGCATTCAGTCAGTTTGAAAAGAGATAAGATCAGAGATTTAAAAAGCATTTGTTCTATGAACGATCAAAATATGAAACCCGGCCTCGCAGTAAAGGGACTGTAGATCACTGCAGTGTCATCGGGGTTACTCTGGTCACCCAGAAGGCAGGGCACGCGAAGAGTATTCTGGGGGTCAGATTTCGAACCGCACAACATGTCAAAGCATTTCTGGCTGAAAGAATATCATGGCTAGTTAGTAATAAAATTATGTTTTAATTGTCAGATACCGTAGAATACCTAAAGTGGTCGATAGATTATTGTTGTCTGGGCACAGGTTACTGGAAATTGCAGTCCCAGTGTGAAAACTGTCATAAAAAACTGACTCGCCTTGAGGGTCATAAAAACAGATGTCCATATTCCTTGAAAGACCTTCATAGCGATTTCGACAGAAAGTTTGCTAAGTGGTATAAAGGCCTACTTCAGTATTATTCGCTGGATATGTTCATGGTAATTC
>CACRXP010000437.1:390067-404702 GCA_902702965.1 Spirometra erinaceieuropaei | reverse complement strand
GCTCACGTATTAGTGAACAAATTAAATCCCTACCATAATGTCTACTGTAGTAAAACAGCTTGTTGTGGGAACTGGAGTCTGAATGTGTACATTGGTTTCTGGCGAAATTTGGAAGATTGACTATAAAAGGCTGGAGTAATTCTAAAGTAAAACCGCAGGGAATCGATGACTAGCCAAACATCTCGCGGCTGCGTCGTACAGCCGCATACACCCAGCGAAACACGTATTTGGAGTTTCAGTCAGGGCCTGCGTTGGCAGGACAGTAAATCCATCCCAGAGGGGCCACGCAGTGGATGCGCTGGACCAACATGCGGGGCTACATCGGATTCTGAAAGGCGTAATCTAGAATGCGCATGCATAACAAATGTCAACACTAGGGTGGTGGTGGTGGTAATGACTGGCCCAGTTGCAGTCCCACGCCGCGCACATTGGGATTCTTGTCACCCCACCCCACCCCAAATATGCTGTTGGTTAAAATCCTGATCAAATGGTTGCCGTAGGCCAGGGGTTGTAGGCTGCCTACTCTGCCACTGCAAATTCTCCTCAAACGTCGGCCTGATCGGTCACTTGCGAATCCCGTATCTGGAGCACCCACATACACTCATCGTATCCGCGTTCACTGCCCACAATGCGCACACACATGCACTCACGGCATGGACCTATTAGGTCATATGCGTATTCATGAAAACCTGCGGTAGGTAACCACTAGATACAATAGGTGGGCTAACTCATTAAATGTCAACCGAAATTCCGAACTGTGCTCCGTTTCGAAAAGACTACTTAAGTAGGGTTGTAAAACTAGTCAGCCTACAACATAATTGTATATTTCAGTTACCTCAATTACCTCAGGATGCTGGCTTTGAACTGAACTTCCTTCCGGCTGCATGCAAAAACTACACTCTGTAAAAGAATGACTACTTAAGTTGCATGAAGTTTTCTCATTGATTTTCGATGCCGTAAAAGCCAAATTATATTTCATGGAAAGCATGCGTACAAATATTCATTCCTTTGCTCATTCGGGAGATAATTACGTATTCTTCTAATTTTATGCTCGAAGGAGGAACATAATTCGGTTTTAAAAAACTTTCTAATTGTGGGACTTTTAAAAACCGTGAAATGGCCGTTCATAAATTGCCATGTCTCTGCATTTACCAATGCGGCTTATAAAAGTTAACAATGTGGATCAAATTCACTGCAAAATTTTATGAATTTCGGTTGACATTTCATGAGTTAGCTCACCTAGTGAGTAGAGGCGTTGACTTCTAAACCAACAGGTCGCGAGTTTGAGGCTCGGGTGTTCCACACTTCGGGCTTGGGTATGGCTGGCTGACGACGGCTAATAAGCCAGAAATGGCCATTCCAGTCTCCCTTGTCTTTGTCGGCAATACCATTCACCTAGTGTATATTACACCATCGAACCTCTACCTATCTGCACCTGCAGCAAACATCATCATCACCCAGCACCACACAACACGAGAATGCTATTGACATCTCTCACGCAGGTTGGAAGTGTGCACCATGGCTCCCACTCCATGCAGCTCCTCTGCCGCATGTGTGATCCGAGCCTGGGACAATCACGGTGCGCCCGGTGCCGTGGCTTGGAAGGCCTCCGACTGACGCCTCATCTCAGTTCACGCAGTCTGCCCACTTGTACGTGTGTGTTTGTATGGAGTGGCGGACCGATGGGCTGAGAGTCAGGCTGCAACGGTTGCCTCTTAACGTGACCTCTGGCATTCTCGAGCATGCCCCTCAGTCAATGACTGACTGGTTACCTGCCCTTTGAAGGCTGATGGCCTAGGCTAAGTGCAGAGCTGCGTCTCACCCTCGTGGGCTTTGAGGATCATGTGCGTATGCTATGCCACGTATCAGCAAACCATGGCCCTCGCAGCCTGGTGTGGCCTGGCAGTTCTCTGCCACCCGATTCCCTGTCGGTGGATGCGTTTGCGCTTTTGCTGTGTATACGGGCCGTTCGCATGGCTGCCCAGTCATCTTCGTCGTCTCTCTGACCCACTATGGCGCTGTTATTGGTTAAAATCCTGATCAAGTGCTTGTTGTGGACGAGGGGATGTGGTAGTACGCCTAGGTGCCGGTCCGGCCGTGCCAGCCGCCTGCTCCCTCCCCCGCCTCCGGTCTTCTTGACTATGTCTTGATAGCCGGCCGAGGTGAAGGAGGAGAGAGTGTAGTAGATGCTGAGCAAGTCTACTCTCAGTATAAACTAATTCACGCGCGAATCACCTTGTGGTGGATCACGCAGTGAACATCGTCGAGTACGTCGGTCGAGCTTTCGTGTGTTCAGAAGCCCTACGAATTCCCCGAAGTTTGGTGCTGCCAGTTATGTCGATTGCGTCCATATCTTGACACTACTGGAGGACGCGATCTGCAGTCTCCTCAGCAACTGGGAAGGTTGCGTTGTTGCGGATAATTCAAGTGCTCTATTTTCAACATAGGAGGGTCAGGAGAGTGAAAACCATTGCTTTCGATGAGTCGGAGATTTTCGCATATGGGAGAAAAGAACTAATAGCAGAAATTGTGATCTCGCCTTTGCATGAAGTCTGGGTCCGGCGAGAAATTTTGCTTTCATGCTGTCCAATGTCCCTTACCTGTCGGTTAGTTACTCCAATTGCGTACGAAACTAACTGAACTATTTCATATTGATCCAACTGTGAAAAACTAGGCGCCTCGGTGGGATTCGAACCCACCTAGTAAGAGGAAGGCTTTAGTACAGCCAACGCTCTTACCACCTGAGCTACGAGGCCCCGCCGAGAGCCTGGTAGTCATCTGGTGGATTCTAGGCTAATTACTTAGGAAATCCTGCTTGGGCACTCACCTTACTGTATCAGATTTGGTGGATTCCAAACGTTGCAGTAGGTTGGGTGGGTAAATTGACCCAAATGTGATTAAACTCGCGTAGTCCAGCGGGACCTCGTAGTTCGGGTTGTTAGAGCGTTAGCTGTACTAAAGCCTTCCCCTTACTGCGTTGGTTCGAATCCCACCGAGGCGCCGAGTTTTTCAAAGTTGGGTCAATATGAATTATTCAAAGTCTGACAAAACATCTATATATGAATGAAATATTTTAAATTAAGAGAAACTTCTAGCAGACTATTTCAGACATTTAATATTGCTGATAAAAGAGGATGGGTGGGAGTGGAAATTTGTTTCCATGGAACCGGTTATTGCGGGGAAATGCTGGACTTGAGGTGGTGAATTACAATTTCAACTGCATTGACGGCTTCTCAGAGCCGAGTATGCTAGTCGGACCGTTGACTAGTGAGTAACAAAGTTAGCATGTGAGTGTTAAAACGTCCGCAGCACATCGCCCATTTGGTTATGCTCCCGCGTACCGAGAAAAGGAGAGATTAGGTGTGATCACCAGCTCTTAGGCGATTAAAGAAGGTGGGCTAACTCATGAAATGTCAGCCGAAATTCCGAAATGCGTTTTCGTAGGATTGTAAAACTAGTCAATCTGCAACATAATTCTATAATATTTCATTTTCCCCAGAATGCCGGCTTTCGAATGGACTTCCTTCCGGCTGCATGCAAAACCGCACTCTGCATAAAAGGACTACGTAAGTAGCATGAATTTTTCTCATTACTTTTCGATGCCTCAAAAAGTCCGATTATATTTCATGGAAAACATGTATAAAATTTTCATTCTTTCGCTCATTCGGTAGATAGTTACGTCTTCATCTAATTTTATACTCGAAGTAGGGACAAAATTTGGTTATTAAAAAGTTTTCCGATTCCCGACTAATTTTGAACCCGCCCTACCGTTTCACTTGGATTCAGGGTTTCTAAACTACAAACCGTGTATTTTCCGCGTACGGAGAACCACGCATTCCTCTACTGTAATAAAGGGGGACCACATAGGGTTCATAAAAGTAAGCAGTGGATTTAATCCATATTGTTAACTTCACAAGCCACATTGGTAAATGCAAAGATATGACGATTTATGAACGGCCATTTCACGGTATTTAAAAGTCTCACAATAAGAAATTTTTTGAAAACCAAATTCTACCCTTCCTTCGAGTACAAAATTAGACGAAGACGTAATTATCTACCGAATAAACAAAAAATAAATACATGTATGCATGTTTTCTATGAAATATAATTGGACTTTTAGGGGCATCGAAAATCAATGAGAAAAATTCATGCTACTTACGTAGTCGTTTTTTACAGAGTATGGGCTTTGAATGCGGCCGGAAGGAAGTTCTTTCGAAAGCCGACATCATAGGGTAACTGAAATATTATAGAATTATGTTGTAGGCTGACTAGTTTCATCGAACCGAAAATGCACTTCGGAGTTTCGGTTGACATTTCATGAGCTAGCCCACCTACTGTAGTGATGATCGGTTCCTGCGCCTCACCGCAGACTCCTGTGTCTGTTTACGTTCGTTGACTTAAAGCCTCTCTCTCTCTCTCCCATCTACTTGAAACGACGCTGAGTGGGGTGGGAGACTGTCGACCGCTCAGCTGACCTTTGATGCGCGTGGCGTGGCCGCGAATTGCGCCATTGGTTCTGTTGGAGGTGCCGACGCCCAACGATGATACGTTTCAGTGCCTCTGACGCAGGTAAGTTGCAGGGCCAGGCCGTCCTACCCGTCAGCAAAAATGTATAATTAGCAGTGCCCAGGAAGATTCTTGGATGGTCGTTCTTCAGGAAAGGAACATTGGGTGAGCACGCGATCCGAGAGCTTTGATTGCGTGCTGCTGAGTGGTCAGTCGCAGAAGTCAGAATTAATTATGAGCACTTTGGCGGTTCCTTTATACTGGCATTAAAGCGGAGCATCTAGTGTGATTTAGGATTTTGATAAACTCTATAAGGAATTTTACGCCAAACAGTTTCATAATCTCACTCAGAGTTTATTGCCGTATGATTCCTGCATTTTGCCAGTACTAGGAGAAATTCCGATGTGAAAAAGTCGGAATGTTAGTCGACACCTTGAGATACTCTTTGCGATCAGAATGACGAGGCGGTTTATAGGCTGAAAACTGACGGTTCAATAAAACCTAAAATTCACCGATGCTGTGACATTCTGGGTCAGCAGGCACCATGAATGTTTTCAAGGTAGCAGGTGTCGGTGTTGCTTATCAAATCTATGCAACCGTGTTGAGTCATATTACGCGCGTCAAAGGGTATCTGCAATCGCGTAGATGATGTGGTATTTCCTATCAAATTCGCACATAGATTTCCAGTGTGATCGCACAGATTAAATGAACGAAGACTGGAATTGTATCTACGTGGACGCAAATTGGCAGTGCGGAGAGCTGACTTGTTACCAGAAATGCCTAACCATCCCTTTATTGCCGGTCGCTATTTCAATTTCCAAGCAAGCGGGCGACTAGTCTGACTGTCAGCAAGACAGATCTGAATACAGTATGACGTTGCGGGTCAAGCAAGAACTCACTGAATCATCCTTTTTACATAATCTGCTACAAGATGGGCCGTACGACTCCAGGATAAGCAGACTTTACTCTCCACTTCCAGACTGATCGAGGTTGCAATTATTACTCGTTCAGTATTGCTTTCCTATTCCTTAATGTTGTGCCGTTATAGGCGTCCATAAGCATAGCCGAATTAAATAATCTCCCTGGAGCATCTTGGAGGTGAGTCAAGGAACCATGAGCGTCTGTTCTTACCTGCTAAGCTGTGTTAACAAACAGTTTGAAAGAGGGGGATTCGTACAGAAGTCCGCGGCCAGAGGTGACAGTAGCAACAGAAAAAGCGAGTCCCGAACGAGATCGGAAGCTCTGATCAATAAACACGTGGTTCGGGTGCTTACGCCGTCCCCTTCTACCTTACTCACATGTGATCTTGGATCTTGAACATTCGTTTCCACCAGTATGTTGAAGTAACTTGCATTTTATGACGTCACCGACCAAGCCCGAAGACAATATCACCACCACCACCACCACCACCACCACCACCACCACCACCACCACCACCATCACCACCACCACCGCCGCCGCCACCACCACCACCAAGAGGGACGTTACGTTAGGCCTTTTAAGGCGTCCTAGGTCTTCTGTTCAACAAACTCAAGGTCGGCGACGTCAGTAATGCCTACCAAACATCTGCTAAATCGAATTCCACGGCGTCCAGCTCTTTATCTATTCCCATTCCCACACCATTCAAGCGAACACCTGTGGGTGTCACACGGGTCTTTAGACTAATTCAGGGACATTTGAGGGTGGTCATTTATGTGTCCCTACAGCGAATATTTTATCGCGCCGTCTGTGAGCACCCCTAGCGATATTCACATATAAAGGTCACTTCAGCAAGCGTTCATCAGATATCCTCACAAAGTGGTCACTTTATCTAAATTTCATCTGCTTCAACCTACCATATATGCTTGACTACCAAGTGAATTCCGAATTTTGGGATTTGATATCCGTCCCTGTACCAGTGTTTTTAACGCTCTCCCCACCGTCTAACACACTGCAAGCAAATTTTCCAGATTCGCGCGTCGTGGACAAGCCACGCCATTAATATAGTTCTGGGCAATTTAATTTCCATATCGGCTGGGGATACCGCTGAGATGTCAGCCAGATTGTTGCATTCTGAAAGACCTAAATGTTTCAAGATATTTGTCGGTAATTTCGTCATGATTTGACGGTTCTTGAGATGTTGCTCTTCATGTATAAAAGTTGACCTACCTCTAAGAGGGGATTTCTATTAACAGCTACAGTGAGTTCTGCAATTTGACAACTGGCGCAGACTTATGCATGACAGTCGTGTTCTGCGTCGATACTAGTTTCATTCTTGGGTGAAACGGTTCAGAATTCGCTGCATGTTTACTTCATCAACGGAGGGGAGGTCAAGTATTCCAGCCTTGTAGGGTTTTTGACATCTCTTACGTACAACGGTTGCTGAATAGTTTCCTTCAGATCAGCAGTCATTTTCAGCATCTGCTTGGTCCACGCTGTAAGCGCCCAGTTATTTTGCAGAAGAAAGAGGCTGAAAAGGGTGTGCGTGGGCGCAGCTTTGTTTCGCTCAATTAGTAACAACAAATTTTCCCCATGTCAAACCACTGTCCGCAGGATATCCAACCCCGACGACGCACTGCTGTATATTCACTTCCACTTGGTTTTTGGACTTCAAAAATTCTAACTGTTTTCCAGAGTGTGTTGTGGCTTGAATAACGGTCCTGCTTTAATCAACACAGCTCCAGGGTCCTGTTTCATTTAGGAGTCAGCAAGAGGCGTTTATGCTGTACAAAGTCTGGTGGCAGCCTGAGTCAGCTTCAGGACTGTTAGTGTCCTCCTCGAAAACTAAGCGCAGGCGACGGGGAACGTGCCGGAAGTGTTCGACACGTTCTTCCAAGTTATGCGATTTACCTGACAGTAGTGTCGGCCCGTCTGTAGTTAATATCTATACTAATGTGGGATGGCTTATAAGGGCTTGAATACATAGAAATGATCGTAGAAAATATGGACTTTACCTCGCGGATCTTCACTTTTTGCGGGGCTTCTGAGATGCAACCCCTGCGATCGAGGCGGAATCATTTTAGCTTGTTGGCGCCCGGTGGACAAACTGAAAGGCTTCTTTGTCGTTCACTCGGTGCTTCGAATCGATTAAACGTGGGAGGTTGGAACTCGAAACCAATCTCTTTTCACTTCTACTTAGTCAGACGGGTATGTGTTCGCATATCCCCATCCCCAGACGCTACGTTGTATGGTCAGTGTATCCTGCTCTACAGTAGCAAGTGAATGGGCAGATGTACATCGATGTGACCCACAGCGGTAGTTGAGGCGTGTTATAAACGCCTGAGATGCTTGTGGACTCTGTCCACGACTCGTATCTACATTCTGTATAAACACGTATTAGTTTGATGATACATAACCGGAAATATAAATTTGCTCATGAGCTTTTTCAAGCGAAACATGGGAATACTCACAGAACTTAAGTGAGCAAAAATTTCTAAATCAACGCAGTAATTGGGAGCTCGCTGACTGAACAATCCAATCTGACGTAACTTATCGACTTGATTTTACCTAGCTGAGGAAACCTGGGTTGCGGCCAAATTAGTTGGCAAGAGAAAAGGTGCCGTCTGCATCTTAAAAATATCCGCCACCCGTTGAGGAGTGGTTTTGTTGCAGGGGTCGGTTAAACCTGCCTTTCACTCATGAGCTCAATGTTTCAACGTTCGCTCATCTACTAATTCTGCATAAGAGACAACAGCATGTTGACTATGCAAATGAAGTACAGTTGTTTTAAACTCTCCATTCCTTTGGTAACTATGTCATTGGGTACCTGATTGCGGAATTAATAATAACCGCAAGTCACAGTAAGGAAAAGGAATCGCACCACGGACCAACGGAATTCATGCTAACTTAGAGACGTAGCTGACATCTTATAATTAGTTAATATTCGTCTACTTAACAGTAACAAAAAGCTACTTTTGTTAATACTGCTCTACTTGCACGATGGTATTGCTTAACAAAATCAGGAGCCAGTTGATTAAAAACAAGGCATTTCCTGACGAGGCATTTTTAGCTCATGCAGCTGACTCTGATAACTGAACACCAAGAATTCTTTTGCAGTCGCGTTGGGCATATTCATGTCTAAAATCGCGCAAAGGTCTTCAATTCAACGTCGACTGCGCAGATTTCCCTCCGTACCTCTCAAATGCCAGTGAATGTTAAAGTTCTCTTAATAATAAAGCAGGAGCTTGAGTAGTTTAGGAGATTGTGTTCCTGCTGAAATGAGGCTCATAGAACTGCTTTGGATCTTTTACAATTTTCTAGCCTTTGATGAAATCGCCACCATAGACTTTAGAAAGACCTCAGCAGAATAGATTAGGAAATAGGGCAGTATTCCACTGGTATACGCAGACCATCATAAAAATCTTAGGTAAAAACGCTGGCTTTTTGAGACGAATTACAAAATTTTTTACATAGTCATAGGAAGTCAACTAAGGAGTGCTTGATCGATAAAAACGCAATATCGAATCCAAATGTCATAAAACTGTCCGTATAATTTTTGAAAGTTGACGGTAATTTCGTAGGACATTTCTCCCGCAAATCAGCCCTGGGCTTCCACCGTGTTGATGTTATTTGTGAAATCCGAATTTCGGAATCGAATTAGTTAAGCAAATTAGGTATTTTTACTCCGTTTGCAAAATCTACGCATACCGTACCAAAAGATACACTTTTTAAAATGAACTTAGACGCAGACCAAGTATTTTCAATTTCCTAGTATAGGGGAATTTTCGATGGCAATTCCTAATTATCGTTAACATTTCTTCCAATGAGTGAAGCCGACGAAGCACCAACAACAGTCTTCATTCGTTCAGTGCGAGGAATTGGTTTCTGTGTCAAAATGCGGATTCTCACCAGCGTTTTTGGAGCATATTAAAGCTTTAAATTTTGAATTCTGAAAAGGCTCTGAAAATATTCTGTCTCATTTGTAAATTTGCTGGGGTCTCTACACTTTTCAAAGTATCACGTTGAGGATATGGACAAATCCTCCATTATGCGCAGCCCAGTTTATCCTTCTGCTGCTGACAGACTGCTAGGCGGTAGATGTGCGGTGTAGGGTCGCCGTACACACAGAGTAAAATAAAGAATACTTATAATTGTTTGCTCTAGCTGCTACTGCTTCCTCATCGGACAGGCCAATTGAAATTTAGGTTTATACCGTCGCCTCGTAGTTTGATTAATCCGCTAAGCCTGTGATCGATTGTTAACAGTGCAATGCACCAAAACACGGCTATTTTAGGAAAACGCAGCTGGGCGGTCGTTTCTGGTGATGCAGGCATCTAGATCAAGCGTCGACATTGGCGCGCCAGATGGTTGCCAAAATAGTCAAAGCATAATTTCCCAACTGTGCACAAAACACATACTGTTTGTGTGGAGCGGAATTCTAGCATTAAGTCGGCCTAACCCATAAACAGACCCACCAAGTGTCCATTGATAAATAGCTGTTTTTCCTAGACTGGACTGAAAGAAACGTTTGGCTGCACGTTAAAATACAGTTGGTTAAAAAATTCCAACAACCATTCAACGTAGCTCTCATGTAGGGTCTTCTCACGAACACAAATTTACAAGTAAACTCGAACTTTGAGGAAACACAGGCATGGTAAGGAACGAGGAAGCGTAGGAATCTGACAGGGAATAGAAAGCAGACGTGCTTCCAGGCTTGCCAACTTTCAGGAGAACTAAGCGTTATATATTAATGACAAAGTATTTCGCGTACTGAAACATTCACCATAATGCTCTGTAGCAAGCGCTTGGGAAATTTCCCAAGGAACACTTCAGAAAGAAGTATGGTGGCCTGAATACAGTGCGATTTTTAAGAAATCGCTAGAAATAATGCATTAAAGGGAGGCTAAAGAAACGTAGACTAAGCTTTTTTCGAATATAGAAAAGATGGGAACGAAGAATCGCTAACGTCATTAATAAACACTACTTACAGTCGTACTATAGCAGTCAAACGGTTCCCCAAGATAATGCCGTACAAAAACGCTAACAATAAGAATATTCAAGTCTGAAGGACGTATGGTGAGACATGCGGAATAGGAACACCCCGTAATTCAAGCAGCCTTATGCTTACTTCCAGGAAGGGTACTCACTCTGCGTCTTAAATCTAAACGTCATCTTAATATGCACATTAAATCTAACACAATCCTTAACCCGAACCCTAACCTTAACATTAACATTAATCTTCATGACATTAAGAGGAAGGCAACCTGCATTACGGGGGAGTTCCAGTTTTCGTATCCAGTAAGAATCGATTGAAGACCCCCAAGTATTTGTGGCATACAAAGAATACCTACTATAGGCAGAATGGCATTACCGTCAAAGGCAAGGGTGATTGTCTTTGTCGGTAATGCCATTCTGCCTATATCATGCGCCGCTGTGCGGCTGCTGGTTGGGCTTGAGAGAGAGTCCATAAGGCACAACGGAACGAGTGAGTTCCGTAAGAACGATCGGTGAGCGCCCCTTAACAAACCTACAATACTTATTTAAGAGGATTTTAGTCCGGCACGATTAGTTCGGTTTGGTGTTGCATCGTGCAAGGTTGGGTCGTCTGCTGTAGACGGTCTTGTGCCTTATCTACAATGACCTCAGCTCAGAAAGTTGAGAAGTGAACGTTGTAGAACCTAATGTTTATTTTTTTGATTGTCTTGCTTAATTTAGGTTGCTATATGCTACATTAAAACTTTCCCACCAGAAAAACAAATTAACCAATTATCTATACTTATTTTAATTTAATACTCAAAAGAAGGGTATAATTCGGTTCTAAAGAAGTTTCTAATTGTGAGATTTTTTAATACCGTCAAATGTTCGTTCATGAAACGTCATGTATTTGCATTTACGAATGTGGCCTGTAAAGTTAACAATATTGCATGCATTTCTCTACAATGTTAAGAGGAAACCATATGAGGTTCATAAAATTATGCAGTGGATTTAAGCAATATTGTTAACTTTACAGGCCACATTCGTAAATGCAAATACATGACGTTTCATGAACGGCCATTTAACGGTATTAAAAAATCTCACAATTGGAAACATTTTTAAAACCGAATTATACTCTTCTTGTGAGCATGAAATTGGAAGAAGACGTGATTTTCTACCGAATAAGTAAAAGAATGAATATTTTTATTCATGTTTTCCATGAAATATAATGGCATTTTCAAGGGCATCGAAAATCAATGAGAACATTGCATACTACGTAAGTAGTCATTTTTTGCAGAGTATAGATCTTGCAGGCAACCGAAAATACGTTCTTTCGAAAGCCGATACCCTGAGGTAACCGGATCATTATAGATTTATGCTGCATCGTGATTAATTTTACAACACTACTTAATTTACCTTTTCGAAACGAGAACGCATTTCGAAATTTTGGTCCACATTTCATGAGTTAGCACATCTACCGCCCGTAAAACCCGTAAGAAGGTACCTTTGGCTGGTCGTGTGTACGTTGGGGTCCGTTACCCGATCGTTGCCTCGTATCCCATAGGTGGCACTAGTGACCGTACTGTCACGGTAGAGGCAAGTAACGGGACACTACACACCGACGTGCACTTTACTCCCATTGCCAGTCCATCCCCTGAGGTGTACATATTTGCCTGCGCAAGCATCGCCTCCGTTCCGTTGGCCAAGCCCGCCTGGCTTGTGGCTCCAGGGCTTATGACTGCACGCTGGCGGATAATTTTAATTTCGGTTCCTTAATGCCATGGGTGGTAATAGCGACTGTTCTTCCCACGATATTGTGCGCATCCGTTCCCATGAGCTTAGTTGCAATAACTAAGAGCATGACAGAGGCTGGCTTTTGCCGAAAAACAAGGCATAATGTCCAAGGCGGGGCAGCTTGGAAAATCTTACTTTTGAGCGTACGGACATTTCATCCAGTGCACCTGAGGAGGAAAAAAGTGGATTTAACTAGTTAAGTAGTTCAATGACATGGTCGTCGGGGTAAGGCATGAAAAGAAGTCGAATAAACCTTCGAGAGGTGACTGTTTTCTGCCAGTTTGCGGCGAGAGACTGCGAGCAGCGTTGCACACCGACATTAGAAAGGACTAAAACAATTTCTGGCGGGACAGGTTGCTGTCCGCTAACTTTTTTTTACAAGTTCACAGACTACGGTCGGCTTTCATACATTTAAACTTCTAAGTAGGCCTCAGTGACCACATCTTTGACTCCCCTACGTTACTACCTTCACTTTGAACGAAACGTTCTCGGTGTTAATGGCAAAGCAGCACTTACCGTCAGTGAACGAGCTCATAAAATGTTGACCGAAATTCTGAAATGTGTTTTCGCCTAGGAGGGGTTACCCGAGTGGGGCAGAACAAAGATTAATCTGCAGCATAGTCCCAACACATTACAGTCACTCCAGAAAGCTGACTTTTAATGCACCTCTTTTAAACCGCCTGCTAAACCGGTTATCAATAAAAATGACTATTTATTCAGTGCTGGTTTTTCCCACTGATTTTAAATGTCCTTATAAATCCAAACATATGTTGCAGAAAATATGGTCTAAAATAAGTTCTGTTGTACTTTTTGATAGCAAAGCATGGGTTCTTTAAATTAGTTCCTTTTTAGTAAGGGTATATTTTTGTTCTAAAAGGCTAACCGAATCAGGAATAATTTTGATTCCGATCTGTCATTACATTTGCATTTAGAGCTTCCGCTCTAAAAGCTTCATACTTCCCATGCAAGAAATATCCCACATTCATCAAAGCCGTTAAGGAGGTACCGTATAGGATTCATAAAATTTTAAAGTGGATGTGGACTGTGCTATGTATTTCATTATGGGCCTTAATAAACGGACAAATTCGATGCCACTTGCCTAAACATTGCACGATCTTAAAAGTCTCATAATTATGAAGCGTTTCAAAACCAAATATTCCCCTTCTTCGAATACATAGGCAGTCACTTTTGCCAATAGTGGATTTGGTAGTCGATTGAGAAGAGGGACATTCAAAAGTCAGCCTCCTGACGTGACCGAAATGTCTGGGGATTATGCTGCAGGGTGATTAGCGTTAAAACCCCACCCAACCAATCCTTCCTAATCGAAAAAAAAACATTTCCGATTTTTGGTTAACATTTCATGAGGTTGGACGATGACTGTATAGAAATGTATATGAAATGTTTCTTGATGCATTAAAGAAGGCACCATTGTGCGCTCGAGGTAGAAAAATATTTTGCCTAAACCCATGAGAGAGAATGTTTAGCATATTAACTGAAGTCCAGGCGTTTTTGCCGTCTAGAGTATTTGGAGCAGAGGTAAGGAGGATGATTTAAGTGCCCCAAATTCGTGTTCCGAACGCAGTTTCAATCCCATTTTTCGACCGACTTCGACAAACGATATCAACATGTTTTGCTTAAAACCTCAGTTTTTTCTAAGTTATTTTGGGTTGAATTTTATCTCTTGGTGTCCCCCTCACAATCATAAGGAAGTGCTAGACTCGTACGGCAAGAATGGCTACTGGGAGCTTGCCTGTCATGGTAAATTAGCCATACTCTGACTGAAGGTCAGGAGGATTTGTGTTTCTTCCCTGATTTCAGTTGTAATCCACAAAGGCACTCTACTCTTTGTGAAAAAACTCATTCAATGCTGTTGCAAAGAGTGAAATCAAAGTCTAATGAGAGCCACTGAGTAACCAGCTGAAGTTGAATTCAAATCTAAGGTCGGCAACTAAAGTCTGTTTGTCCATTAATCAAATTCGCCTGTGTATAGGTATTCTGACTTGTGAATCTGGCTTACTAGAGCATTGACGGATGATTTTTTTAGAGTCGGAAACAGAGCCTCACGTAGTTCTTCATCCTTTTCGCTTGCAACAAAAATTCCCTTAATAAACAGTTGCTTACTACTTCTAAGGAACACCGTTTTGCTTCCCAAGTGCTAAGATAACTTTTAATTAATGAGTACCAAAATAAACAGAAAAAGACCATGTATTTTAAGCTGGATCTGTAGCTATCCGTATGACACCTATGGCCCAAGTACAGTTTCGGTTAGTTATATCTAAGTCAAAATTATTTCCTAGATATAAGAGTGATTTACATAGGTTTGTAGGTTATCATCGCAAGCATCTGTCTCCACTTAGGACTTAAAAGTGAACCCCGGGCGTAAAAGTCCAGCGATAAATTGCTTTTGGCAATTTATCACTAGGGCACTACAGTGACATGGAGA
>CACRXP010000437.1:360443-390008 GCA_902702965.1 Spirometra erinaceieuropaei | reverse complement strand
CGTCTCTGTGTCAAACACGCGGGGTGTGGACGCCCGTCATCAGGGGGCTGGGGCGGCGTGCGATCACCACCTGGAGTCGGCCACGGAAGACACCCTTTGTACCAACGTCTTCTGACAACAATGCGCTGCATTCGTTAACCGAATAGCCACTGCCTCGGTTGTTGCTAACACCCGTTGATGTAGGGCCTTTAGAGTAGCTTGCTGGTTCTGGATAAACAACCTACCATTGTTTATTCCCGATCGAAAACCGACAGGACAACGAGCTCGTGGCTCAGTGGTTAGAGGCGTGGACTTCTAACAAACAGGTCGCGAGTTCGAGCCTCGGGTGTGCCACACTTCGGGGTTGGGTATGACTGGCTTACGACGGCTAATAAGCCAGATATGGCCATTCCAGGCTCCCTTGTCTTTGTCGGTAATATCATTCTGCCTAGATGGCTTCTTTGGCGTCGAATCGAAATCGATCTATTTTGGCCTCTACCTAGCCAGGCACATATGCGTTAGCGCCCCTCTTTCCTAAACGCCTCAATGTACGGTCGATGTATAACGTTCCACAGCAGCAGGTGAATGTGTAAATGTACAGTAGATGTGCTAACGCATGAAATGTCAACCAAAATTTCGAAATGCGTTCTCGTTTCGAAAAGATAAATTAAGTAGTGTTGT
This sequence comes from Spirometra erinaceieuropaei, assembly GCA_902702965.1. Lineage (NCBI taxonomy): Eukaryota > Metazoa > Platyhelminthes > Cestoda > Diphyllobothriidea > Diphyllobothriidae > Spirometra > Spirometra erinaceieuropaei. The sequence continues at coordinate 389,348 of CACRXP010000437.1, read as the reverse complement.
AAAACTAATCATGATGCAGCATAAACCTATAATGATCCAGTTACCTCAGGGTGTCGGCTTTAGAAAGAACTTATTTTCGACTGCATGCAAGATCTATGCTCTGCATGGAAAACATGCATAAAAATATTCATTCTTTTATTTATTCGGTAGAAAATTACGTCTTCTTCCAATTTCATACTCAAAAGAAGAGTATAATTCGGTTTTAAAACTTTTCTAATTCCCGAATAATTTTGAACACGACCTGCTGTTTCACTTGCATTCAGGGTTTCAAAACTGCAAGCTGTATATCTTCCATGTACGGAAAACCATGCATTTCTCTACGGTGTTAAGGGGACACCATATGAGGTTCATAAAATTAAGCAGTGGATTTGAGCAATATTGTTAACTTTACAAGCCACATTCGTAAATGCAGATACATGACGTTTCATGAACGGCCATTTAACGGTATTAAAAAATCTCACAATTAGAAACTCTTTTAAAACCGAATTATACTCTTCTTTTGAGTATGAAATTGAAAGAAGACGTAATTTTCTACCGAATAAGTAAAAGACTGCATATTTTTATGCATGTTTTCCATGAAATAGAATTGAATTTTCAAGGGCATCGAAAATAAATGAGAAAATTGCATACGACGTAAGCAGTCATTTTTTGCAGAGTATAGATCGTGCATGCAGCCGAAAATAGGCCCTTTCGAAATCCGACACCCTAAGCTAACTGGATCATTATAGATTTATGCTGTATCATGATTAGTTTTACAACACTACTTAATTGATCTTTTCGAAACGAGAACGCATTTCGAAATTTCGGTTCACATTTCATGAGTTAGCACATCTACTGTACATTAGCGAGGCCGGCAGCTGTAATCGGTCTTTACCTCCTAACCGTGGGAGGGGAGTGTTCGCAAAGGATACGCGTAAGTTCGTCGTATGGGAAGTGCTCGTGAAATGTGTTTTTAGAGGTCGTCTTACTAGTTTGCATGTCGCATCCCCCAGCAAAAGCTGTCTTAAAACATGTCTTTATGCTCTGCAGGTGCGATGGTAGATCTTCCCTGACACATCCCAATACCTCGGGGTATTGTTTTAGGGTTCCAAAAAATCTATTAAAATAGTTGAAGGACGATTTGGAGAACATACGTCCGGCTCGATAAATTTTCTTCGGGGCTGTGCAGTTAGACGGCTGTTTGAATGATGATGTACGGGAGGGTAGATAATTATGCTGCAGCTCGACTTTTGGGAGAGGGAAGAGTGAAACAACAAAATTCCAGTCAGTGCCAGGTGGATGGTGTGCACCGAGAAAGGTAATTATATGTGGGTCGCTGGCTGGGTGGCTTGGGCCCATGGCAACTATAGGGCCTGTGTGTAGTTCTTCTGTGCGCATAGGACCAGTTCGCGTGGCCTGATTGCAGTCGCCTCTGCCGTACCTAACATGCGCTGCCCAAGTAGTTTTGGATTGCTTGACGGAACCCTGTAAATCACTCGCAAGGCCTCCCTGGAGTCTACACGGTGGTCTGCGTCCACCATGTGCGCAAGGATCGAGCTGTTGATGTTCTTTATTTAACCCTTTCCTAACCATGCTGGAAGACGTTGTTTTATTCTTTTGGAAAAACGCCGACCCGTACAACTAGTATATTCCGTCCCACAGGGGCAGGTGAAGAAGTAAGTATACATCGAGGTGGTCTGAGCTTGTAGTCTGTCCTTGCCCTCTCCGCATAGGATGGGACTAGTGGAGAACAGTATGCGGGCGTCAGCCGCTGGAAAGGTGCTTGATACAGCTTGAGTCAGGGCTCTTCTTAAAAATTTTCTAGGCGCATCCCCTTGAAATGAAACTCCAATGAAAGGCCTTTTATTTCCTGTCGTCAGCATCGGGGCTTTGATGGGTTATCGGTCATGTTCTTGGCAATAAATCGATCAGGGTACTCGTTCTAGCGAAAGCGACTTTCGACAATCTTAAGCTCTCTCTCAGTGCCATCAGTAGAGCAGATTCTTCTCACCTTTTCTGTCAAACAGCGGACTAAATTACGTTTAAGTTTTAGCAGTACGATACTCCCAAAATGGGTGCATTGTTCGGACCACTTCTTCTTACGTCGAATACGGCTGTCAAGCCTTCTATTAAGAAGCACGTCCAGAAAGGGAAGCGAATCGGACTGTTCTTCCAACGCGAATCTGATTTCTGGGTGCGCCCGATTTGTGTCATCCAGTAGAACTGGGATGCCATTTCGTTTCGACACAATCGCGAATATATCATCCCTGTAGTGCCCATAGAATCTTAAGCCGTTGATCTGGCGAGGTAGATGTAAAGCTTCTAGCTTGCCCATGAATATATTCGCTAAAAGCTGGCGAATGAAATCACAAAGGTAACTGACCATTTCCGTACCTGGTATGTTCAGTAAGAGAGACGGGACATCTGACGCCGTTAATGAACTCAAAGGTATCCCGATAGCTTTGTGGCGTTAGTTAATACTGCGGAGGCTTAGGTTTCTCCATAAGCCATTTTGTCCTTGCATGGTACGGCGAGTTCCTTATATCGAGGATTGGGCGAACCAGTGTACCACCTTTGTGGATCATCGGCAAGCCCTATAACCGAGATATATGCGTGCCGACGGCTCGAGGACGCTCTACGTCGTGTTTGCTGATGAAACCATCCATATGAAATCTTTTTAAGCAGTCGGTTATGCTTCAATCTCATTTTTACGTTCCTTATGTTTTCTCAGTCGGTAAGATGGTAGTTGGTAGCCCTCCCGGTGCCGAACGGGAACGGTGGTAATAGGGGCTATACGGGTGGGGCAAATGAGTGGAGGCGTAAATAGCTCTTGTAGTGTATGCCTGGAATTGACGCTCCTGCTAAAATGAGAGCCTAATTCAAATAAGGTAAAAAATGTAAGAAGTGTATGGAAATGAGCATGGTTAAGTAGAACGGTATGCGGAATAAATGCGGCCTTGCCCCAGATTGGAAAGAATAGCAACGGAAGGTGAGCAACCAATGGTAAGAAGGCGGTGTGTCTTAAGGTCATTCCGCAGTATGTGCGATAGTACTCAAACCAACAGAATGGACATGAGAACACGAGAATCAAGCAGCGACACGCAGGACGGCATAACACAAGCGGCGAAAGACTTTAATGCCAAGAATATGTTTGGGCGGAAGAGAAAATCCGCAAATAATAGTTTATTGCCACTGTGGCCACATTTAGGATTAAAACTATGACAGTAGTCGTGTTCTATACGTGAAAGGTGTATTATACGATGTAAAGAAGAATTAATGGATGGTAATGAGAAGCATGATGAATCATAATCCGCCTAGGATAAATCTTTCGCCTTTTACTGAAGATTTACGTGTGGAGCGTGCCATGCAATTAATCTATATAGGCATTTTTGCATCGCCTCGTTCTCGGGGCGGTTAAAGTGAACAAGAAATTCACCCTGACAGGGCTTCTGCGCGTGCACTCCCAGACATAACGAGAACGTAATCACAACTACTGCAATCGTAGTGCTTTAAACTAGAAGTGCAGGAAAGGATCGTTAACTGGCCATGGCGGTGTTAACAAGGCGTCCCAGTTTTCACTCGAACCCCTGAGACCAAATACAACCCGGCTGTTCGTAAAGGGGGATGGGTGGAGGGCAAGACTCTGTCAATGTGACTGATGCAGTGGGTGGAGTATCGGTATTCACCCTATCTGCGCGCCGGTTGTCCTTTTCGTACACGATCACGCCGGACTCTGCAGGAGGTCTGGAGTAAAAAGACCCAAGTACGCAGGCAAACCGACAAAACGGAGACCCGCGCCAATCCGCCTAGGATGGTAATGAGAAGCATGATGAATCCTAATCTGCCTAGGATAAATCTTTCGCCTTTTACTAAAGATTTACTTGTGGGGGTGCAATGCACTGAATCTACATAGGCATTTTTGCATCGCCTCGTTCTCGGGACGGTTAAAGTGAACAAGAAATTCACCCTGACAGGGCTTCTGCGCGTGCACTCCCAGACATAACGAGAACGTAATCACAACTACTGAAATCGAGCCAGTAGGTACAATTGTAGAATCAGTAGATAGGGCTACCAATTACCATCCTGCCTCTCAGTCTATAAGATTTTCCTGATCTGACAAAATTAACTGCATTTTTATGATGTAATCTGGCTTGGTTATCAGAATACCTTTGTCCTGCCGGAATTGCTTTAGCTTCTCCATGTGCGACCGTATCAGAAAGCCGTGATACTTCTGACCACCATTCAGATACTGATAAGATTAGCCGACTAACGTTGAATTAAGATACTGACGCTCTCTGCCCAAACTGGTAGAAGGTCGTGAGTTTGATTCAGGCGGTTCTCGAACTATTTTTCTAACTCTAGCTGATTAGGTTTCTGACGAGGACAACAAAACTTACGACCCAGTGAGGAGGCTTCGGTCGAGGTTCTATCGAAAGATATTAAAGAACAATTGGGCAATTACTCGACTTGGATCTTCAGAAATCTTCGATTATGGTCTGCCTTCATGAATGCTCCGAAGGGGGGGAGCTATCTTAATTTCTCCACGTTTTCCCGAACTAGCTCTGTGCGCACAGGAGAACTTCATACAGATCCCAGAGTTGCCATGGTCCCAAGCCACCAAACCAGCGACCAGCATATAATAACCCCTCTCGGTGTCCATCAACCCACCGCACTGACTGAAATTTTGGTGTTTCGATCTTCCCTCCCAGAAACCCGAGCTAAAGCATAATTGTCTACTTGCCTGTATCTACTGATTCATTATTTCAAACCCATATAAATGTACAGGCCTGGAGACAACTTACCGAACCAGACGTATGTTCAAAAATTTGGTTTTTGAATTCCAGAGGATGAATCCCTTTGGATAGCCGTTTTCACGAATTGTGTTCTGCAGCTGGCAGAGCTCCATTTCGACAGTTTCAGGAGAGCATATACGCCGCACTCTAGCCGCCAGTCTCCGTACTGAATTTTGTTTTAGATTTAGAGTAACAAAATTGTGGAATGCAATGTATTGTGCCGTCTAGGTTTTCCTTCAGAATACCCTGCGTTTGATAGATACATCTTATCTGTAAAGAAGAACATCGAGGAACGCGATTTCTTTATTGGCCCCAAGCTTTGCAGTAAACTTCGGCGAGCGGTGTGCCCTCGTAAACCCCTGAACTATGGCGTCTTTGTGGGCGGGATGACCTGTAAGGCAGAAGATGTCGTCCACGTATCTACCACAAGAGTCGAGGTCATTGATGGTATTCTTTCAGATTTTTTTCTCGACCTTATCCATTAAAACAGTTGCGAGGAATAGCCCAAGGTATAAACCCATCGACACATTATCCATCTGGCCTTTTAGTTGGTTGTTGCAGTGGAACTAAACATTTTGCACGCAACGCGTAGATAATTGTTCCAGGGTCTTCAATGGCATGCCTATCTTGTATTCTGTGTCCCGAATGACGTCACAGAGATAGTTTGTTGTTTCTATCGCGGGCAAGCTGACAAATAGAGATCTTACGTCAGCAAGCGCATCCTCTGTCCGCCTACGTTACTATTCCTGATAGCGTCGTCGCCGCCACGGCAACAGTAACGTGGAGGACTCCGATTAACTGTCGGTAGGCTGCGGATCGTGCCATACTGGAGTGGTGGCAATGGAGGTTTTACGGGTGGGGCATCACGCCAGACAATAAGCAGACGAAATGCAAGAAAACACAGAAATTTGTTGGCCTTATTGTACCCTTTCATGTGGCAACGGGAATGAGCATGTTAACTAAAAGCAATGGGTCGAGGTCATGGGAGGAAAGTGTTGTCGGTTGTGCAATGTCTGTGACGACCTCAGAAGTGACGTCGAGATAAAACCTCATATGGAACGATCCACAGGCTTCCGATGGTTAAGTGGGGTCCTTCACCCTACAACTGCCGCCATTTTACAGTGGTGTGATAGAGCGAGTTTCTGAAATCCGAAATTGGATACAGAGGCAGCCAATGGTTGCGAATTTTCTCGAGGTTGTGAATTCTGGATATCGTCACGCCTACGGGTCTAAGTCGTCCAAACTCTCTGTCAGATAAAAAGCCTTCTTCGTGAAGGTCTTTTAGAACTGCCTCTAACTGACCCCCAACGGTCTCCGTCCGATCTTTGTCTTCCTCGAGTTATTCCGACCCGAAAATATCTCCTCCAGTGTCGCCGGGTAATCCGTCCTGTCCAGTAACCCTATTCCTGAACCCTTGTCCGACCTGGTTAGCGCATAATTTTGGGTAAGATGTGGCTTGGTAGCCCCACCTGATAGACGCAATACTGTTGGGATTGAGGTTAAGTGTTAGAGGCTAGGGTTAGCGGTTAGGGGTTAGAGGCTAGGCTTAGAGGTTAGCGCAACTATTTCTCAACCATTCAGAATACAATCCCGCATTCCCAATAGCTTTTCTTTTGCATACAACTACTTGATCTTGTCTCCTGTGCGTTTCCCGACCCCACCTGTGAAAACCCCTATTGCCACAGGTGACTGCGGTTTGTTTACTTCAGGTTGGACTACATAACCACATTCGACCCATTTTTGCTCTCGTGATGCTCACTGAGATTATCGAGATAAGTCCTTGTCTAGGGACCTTTGTTCCTTGGAGCCTTCCTTAAGTACTGTTGACAGCAATTAACCATAGTCGACTTAAGATAATTAAGTTCTCTGGGCTCGGCTGGTTTTTGATCTGTAGGTAAAGTAAAGCGAAATTCAAATCGGATTTCCAACTGCAATTGCTTCGCCTTCCACAGTGCAATGCACATTTTAGAACCAAACGATAGTACTTCTATGAGAATTTCCCAAAAAGACACTGATAATAGTGCATTTATCTTGGAGTGTCTCCAGCCGACAGACTATCGGTCGACACAGATGGAGTGAAGTAAAATTCTCCTCACTTTTAGAAATTCTCCGAAGACATTAAAAAGTGCATTTATACCTCGTATCAGCGGGCATCAGGGCTTTGTCTATTTTACATCGATTTAGGTAGCTGTCCAATCTTTCAGCGGAACGGCGGATTTTTTGGCAGAGGACTGAGTGCCGTATATTTTGACAGGGCGAATTTCCTTCAATAAAGTAATGTTGTCTTTATTTAGCTGACCCCATAACGGGATTCTAAAAAATTTCCTCATTGTTATAAATTTCTTGTGCCCGCAAATTAAAGAACCAATCACATACAATGACTCGAGCGGCAGATCTTCAAACCCTATCATTTTGGAGAAACACTTTTGTCCGGTGAAAGGGATTTTAATCCACTTTCAAAACTCCATATGAATAGAGACTGTGCTGCAAAACTTCAAAGTACACTTCTGTTTACTCTTCCACAGAGCCGCGCGGAATCTGGTCTTCTATGTAGTTCCAGTGGTACGTCTATTCTGTATTAATTACGTTGTGGCTAATTTTTGTTATGTAATTAAAAGTATTTGGGAATCTTGATTCACTGCAACTGTGTTGCTTGTCGTGACAAATATTAATGAGTAGTACCCATACACGAAAGTCAATTTATTAAGCGGGGTGTACTTCCGGTGCATGAGTTAGGATACTGTGTGGGTGTTTAGTCATTAGCTGATTATTTCAGATAGTCGCACACAATACACTTTCAGTTGGACGCCACGATTCGATGCAGAAAGTGCTACCTCCCTCTCCAACAGTAGTCGCAGATTCCCAGCGTCTGGAAAGTGGTGTGGCATGTACTTTGGTCATTTTTAGCCTTTATAACTACAGTACTGTGTCGATTAAGTGCGCCGCCAAAAGAGTGTAGACTTCCTTTTAACCGTCCGGAACGCCCTTTGCAGACTATCTTATGCGCTGGTCCAAACTTATTGGCCATTCGAAAACGTGGGGTGTGCTGGGGCCTAGAGGTTTTTTAAAGATAAAGTGGAAAAGTCTGCTTCATTGTTCCCTCCGTCCGAATTTCAAGAAAAGCCAATTCGATTTTGTAACAGACGTCTTTTTTACTGAACGGGATATTTTGGGTGCGGAGTCCACAGGGAGTTTTTTAAAATCGGGGAACCAACGAAAGTTGCCTTTGGTGGCTGAACTCTTATTCGGCTGTTTCATAAGTGCCGCGATTAGATGACTACATAAGTAGCATGCATTTTTCTCATAGATTTTCGATGCCTTTAAAATTTCAATTATATTTCATGGAAAACGTGCATAAAGATATTCATTCTTTTGCTCATTCTGTAGAAAATGACGTCTTCTTCCAATTTTATACTCAACAGAAAAATATAATTCGATTGTGAAAAAGTTTCTAATTGTGACATTTTGTAAGACCGTGAAACGCCAGTTCATAAAACATCGTGTCTCTACATTTACCAATGTGGCTTGTAAAGTTAACAATATGGCTCAAGTCCACTGCTAAATTTTACGAAGCTCATATAGTTTTCTCTTAATATCGTAGAGGAATGTATGGTATTTCGTACGCAGAAAATACGCGGCTTGGTAGTTTGAAAACCCTGAATGCCAGTTTAAAGGAAAGTCAGCTCCAAAGTTAATCGGGAATCGGAAAAGTTTTTGAAAACCAAATTTTTCTCTTCCTTCGAGTATAGACTTGGAAAAAACGTGATTGTCTACCCAATAAGTAAAAAAATGAATACTTTTAAGCATATCTTCCATGAAATTTAATTGAATTTTTAAGGGCATCGAAAATCAATGGGAAAATTGCATGCTACTTATGTAGTCATTTTTTGCAGAGTGCAGTTCTTGCATGCAGTCGAAAGTAAGTTCGTCCGCAAGAAGGTACCGTAAGGTAAACGGATAATTATAGAGTTATACTGCATGATGATTAGTTTTACATTCCTACTTAATCAGTCTTTTCGAAATGAAGACACATATCATAATTTCATTTGACATTTCATGTGTTAGCCAACCTACTGTCACTGCCGGGATTTGAAGACCGATATACGGGGCTAAGGTTATCTATTAACATAGCAGCATAAATCGTTCAAGACCCGTCTGCTATAGCCCAGTCAGTACTCATCCTCAGCCGCCGAAGGCGATGCACATATGATCGAACTGCCACGATCATAAGGTGAGGCACTGGAAACAAATCACGTTTTAAGGCACCATAGGTATCTGATATAGGGATTTCTGTTGCTTGTCAAAAGATAATCATACTGAAGGAAATTCAAACGCGCTAACTGTCTAACTTTTAGTGTCGACCCTTGACTTTAAGGCAATGACAGCGGGGACAAATGATTGCCTAACATTCCGGCAGTGAAAATCACTCAGCCAAAAATGAAGGGGAGCCGACATTTGTGGCTTAAGCAAATACGGGGGTTAAGCCTGGAAGCTCCCAATATGCGCCACTGAGTAAGGTAGAAGGCAAAATGGTTTTCTGCTTTCCATGGAAATTCAAACACACAAGCATAACTTAACGGAACATCATTCTGGGAGAGCAGCCCAAGGTGCAGCTTCTTAACCTTAGACCCCCTGGCATTCCCATCGGATAGAATAACCTGCAAGCAATGAATAGTACGTAATGTAGAAAAAAAGATCGTGTAAACTTTATAAAAACACTTAATAGCCATCCCTACGGAAGTCATGTGTTGGTTGCAAACCATTCACACCCATTTGTTGTAAAATATCTTTGAGATATTTCCTCCAATGGTTCAGGTTTAGCACTGCTATGATCGTTGAACAGTAGACTTAAGACTTGTTTATGTATGCTTTTATAGCGAAGGTGGTATGCTTCCAGTTTATGTACTTTTTAAGATTGATTAACATGATCTTCAATCTGATGTGACGGCATTTTACGGCAGGACTTCGACTTTGACCTACATTGGCTTCCTTGCCGTGTGTTAACAATTTCCCCAAGGTTTGTGAGCGTTTGCTATGCCATGATCAGCAAATCATGGCCATCGCAGCCTGGCAAGCGCTGGCAGTTCTCCGGTATCTGGTCCTCTGGCGGTAGATGCGCTTGCACTTCCACATGGCTGCCCAGTCATTCACGTCCTTTCTGCTGTTGTTGTTGCTGTTAGTCAAAATCCTGGTCAAGCGTTTGTTGTGGAGCAGGGGGTGTGAAGTTGAGCGCCCAGGTGGGAGTTCGGCCGCGCCACCCACCTGAGCCCTCACTCGCCTCCGGGTCTTTTCGATCCTGCCTTGACATCAGGCTCAGATGGAGGAGAGAGTGCGGTAGGCGCTACACAAGTCTGCTCTCACTATAAACTTATTCACGCACAAGACGTCGTGCCTGCTTCACCTTGCTGTGGAGTACACGGTGGGCATCGGCGAATGCGGTGGTCGAACTATCCTCATTTTAACAATTTACCGGTGCACGGACCGGCACGATATTACTAGTACACTAAAGTGCCTGAGGTTTTTTAATGCTCTTCGCATATATGTAGCCCTTTGCATTTCGGTAAGATCAATTTTATCAAAACTTTCACGGCCACTGAGGTTTAGTTTCTTGGGAAAAAATCCACTCATTCGCGCACACCATCGAGGAAAGGGAGTAAAATTTGAGGGATTCTGGTGTTTAATTTACTCTACTTAATAAAGCGTTAAAGAACCCTTATGTTTTACCTGACAGTTCCATCTAAAAATTTGCCATCTTTTAAAAAATATCTATTAATGCTGACTTTGGGGAGTTTATATTCCAAAATTCAAATAATGTTTACTTTATACATGCTTGCACTTACAAAGAAGGGGATTTTAGAACATCAAATGATGCGGATAGGTCCCCGACAAAGGTCATTTAGAGTTTTGTATAGTGCAAGCAATCCACCGCGATTTCGATGTGAGTTTCATTTATGTAAACAAGGATTGCGAGATTTTTTCGGGCAAAACAGACTTATCCTGAGGTTTTACATTTCCCCTAAACCATCTAGCAGTAGACCGTTGTGTTTATTTAGGATTTGATGTATTTATTCTAACTGCATAAAAATATTCATACAAGAAATATTAATTACATTTTCGGCTTTATGGATGTCAATTTGATGTAAAGCCGCCTGTCAATCGGCGACAATCGGTTTAGTTCATTTATAAGAGTGCTTCTTGAGCTAAATGAGGGAAAATAATGAACATGCGAAGGGATGTGAATAGCAATAAAAGACCTGACAGTTGAGTAGCTCGTTTCATTGTGAAATAGGCAAAATTTGCATTCATTAAATAAGGACGCCACATGCCACCACATGCCACCTAACGACGAATATGAACAGCGATTTAGTGGCACTTTGTACCTGGCCACACTTATTCGTGTTCACATTTATGACATTTAAGATAACAAGCCTGCCGTTAAAATGCGAATTCGAGCCTAAATTTTCTTCCGTCTTTGAGGAGAATCTGAAAAGTGCGCAATAAAAAGACAAATGTTAAACAAATGATTACAGCATGTATTTACTTTTAACATTTCCAGTGTTTGTTTTGCTAAAATTAGCTTTTTATGTCGCCAGTCGAAAACTGCAAATATTTATGTCCATATCGTGAACGAGCAAACGCAGAATTTCATGGAACGTGATATTTGCTGAACTTAATTTTTAACCGTCCAGGTTCGAAAAAAACTTCCCTAAGTTTAACCGCCAACTAATAACAGTAGAATTTTATGTTCGAGAGGCTACTAATCTCTGTTTTGCTATCTGCAAATTGAAAGCAAACTAACATCAGGGGCTCAGAAATTGTAAGGGATCAAAATAAATCGAAGCATGCGTCATCGTTCATAAATGATAGGTGATCTTCCATAAACTCAGACTAACTAACAAAAAGCAACAAACAAAAAATCATAAGAATCTCTTTTCCTTTTTAAAAAACGCGACAAGACGCAGATTGGGGAACTTCTGAGTGAGCGGAATTCATGTTTGAATATTTTAGAAATGCTAGAAGAACTTGTGCTTCATTGCATAGGAAACGAGGGTTTTACAGAGTACATTTAATTACCATGATCCGGGTGTAATAAGCTCCGATGCCTTGATGGGCTTCTAATCTCGGAACTCCGTAGGTCAAGTGCTTAGAGTGCTGGCTGTGCCAAAACCCTGGTTTTTTTTCGTGAGTTAGAATCCCACTGGGGTCATAGAAAGTTTATATAAGTGGGTATGATGAATCGTATTTTTGTGATTTAAAAAACGGATTACAGACACGCAAGGAGACGAATGGATAAGGAAATTAGAATTGATGGAGTGCTAATAGTACTGAAGGTCATCACTGAATCAAAAATGCCATAACTTTGCCTCTCATGACGCAAGCGAGCGTTGGTCATAAGATGTCTTTTTATTTTACAACCTTTGGACAAACGCATTCCTGGGCTGGGACTCTTCCACGCTCTTTATTGCGGTTCGTTTAACAGACAATTGACTAGAAACTCCCCTTTTAAGTGTATCCGGTGGTAGAGGCAGTAAGAAAGCTTTTCGATGGCAGAAGAGATATGGTGGGCGTGTACAGAGAGATTCATTTCTACGGACATTGATTCAACTGCAGGAAGAGACATATGTACAGGCTTCCGAAAAATAAAAGGTTGTGCCTTTGTGCAGGCGGTTACGGGAGTCATGCAGTAAATGTTTATAAACTTTTAATGGCTCACACAGTTTAGTCTATAAATATCACAACGTCACTACTCAGTGATCCGTGCGTGAAAAAATAAGTAAATCTTTCGTTTCATAGTTAGGTTAACATCACAATGCACTTGCCGAATTACGTAATTACGTTATTAGGAAAAAGGAATTTTCCATGTAATACTTTCACTGAAAACTCAGTAGTCATGACAATCCGAGCAATAATCAAGTGAAATGTTCGAAGTCAATTGGGTAAACCCGCCTGGCTTGTGGATAAAACAGACAATTTTTATACTTTAATATTTGAAGAAAACATAATGGTAAAATAGAGTCTTTCGAAGTATGCAACAATTATTGAATTCCAGATAAAGTGAGGAGTATGTGTGCCCCCCGGCTTACGCATGCGAATTTGTCCTGGAAGTTTCCAACACTACTTCCAGAAATACCGTATGCGGCCAAACCGGAAAGGATTGTACGTTAAATGCTTAACCGTTTTTTGAGTGAAGTCGTTTGATTTTGCAAAATGATTAGGTCTGTTTGTAAAGAATGTATTACTAGTCTTTAACTTTGATAGCTTCAGCCGAAATTAAACGTGGCTACAAAAACGTCTTAAATTTTTGGTATATATGGTCTCTTACGTAAGCTAAAAACAAAGGGCGCAAGGATCCTTTATTACCATTCTCTTGCGGATAAGAAGGACATGTGAAAAGAAAACACTTGAAGGACAGTGTGATCTGTTACCGACATCTTCGGAGATTTCCACCACGGCACTGCTTGTTTTAACAGTTCAAAAGTGAAACAGAGCGTTTACCTTCTGACCACTATTTTGTTTATTCTCATTGTGTTTTAAGAGAGATATCAATCATTTGCTGAATGTATTCGGTGTGCAATCGCATATGGGTCTGAGGAAGTAGGTAGGCTAACTCACGAAACGTCGACCGAAATTTTAAAATGCGTTTTCGACTCGAAACGTTCTTAAGTAGGATTGTAATTCTAATCACCATACATCATAATCGCAAAGAGCTTCAGTAACTTCGGGGTATCAGCTATTGAACGAACTTCTTTTCAATCGCATGCAAAAACCGAATTTTGTAAAAATAACTATTAAGGAATTATTAATTTTTCACTTTCATTTTTGATGCCCTTGTGAATTCAACTAGCTTCTTATGCACAAAAACATTCATTTCTTTGCTCATTTGCAGTAAATTGCTTCTTTTTCAAAGGTATACTTGAAGGGAGGATGTAATACGGTTTAAAAAACTTATCCAATTACCAGATAATTTCAAACCCGACCTAACGATATTTTTGCATTCGACGTTCCTGAGATACAGGCTATATATTTTCCGGGTACAAAAAATAGTACATTTCTATGCGCTAATAAGAGGAAGCCATGCGTTGTTCACAAAATTAGCAGCGGATTTGAGCAATATTGTAAACTTTAAAAATGATATTAGTAAATGCGGAGGCAGGATATTTTATGAAGAGGCTCTTCGCGGTCTTAAAAATCTCATAATTAGAGACTTTCTAAAACCGAATAATATTTTTCCCTTAAGTATGAAATTTTTAAAAGCCGCAAGTTTCTGCCAAATGAGCAAAGGAATGAATGTTTTGTGCATATTTCCCATGAAGTCTATTTGAATTTATAAGGACATCGAAAATCAATGAGAAAAATCCATACTTCTTTAGTAGCCATTTTTACAAAGTGCAGTTTTTTGCGCGCGGCTGGAAAGAAATTCGGCCAATAACCGATACCTTGATGTAATTGAAATATGTTGAGATTATGCTTCATGGTGATTAATATTACAACCCTACTTAAGTAGTCTTTTCTAGTCGAAAACGCATTTCAGAACTTCGGTCGACGTTTAATAAGTTAGCATATTTACTGTAAGTAACTAACCTATGATGTCTCATAAGTTGCGTTGAATTCTTTGGCCTTCCGAGCAATGCGCAAAGGCCAAAAAACAGATTTCGGTGTATACGGTAAGGAAAACGTAAAGACCTCAACAGTGGACACAACTTCCATAGAATTCCTTAGTTAATATTCTAGCGAGTCGAATTTCCAGTTCAAAGTTAGATAAAGAAACCAGTCAATTAAAAAAACGAAGTTCATGCTCAAAAAGGCAAAAACAGAGGCAGGGAACTGTCAAAACGGGGAGCAGAATCGGAGTCACTTGAAGAAGGGGTGTGGAGAATCCTAAATATTAATTAAAAAGACGTAACAAGTTGTTCCATTTAAACTGACACACGTTTCCTTCTTCTTATTTGTCAGGTCTGCTTTGAGGACGCTTTGAAAATCAACCATCCTGTAATCCTCTCAAGGAAGGCTATCAGGAATTGCCCTAAGTATTGGGCAAACTCAGCAAAGACTTCTATTCAAAGCGTCCTCTATGACTGGAGTGCGCTTTGGCGGAAGTAATCATGGAAGGGCGGATTTAAAACTTACAATCCTCTCCCATGCTTAGGTATACTGTAACAGCGTTCACATAAGTTTTCTTTCTTAACGTTTTCCGCCATATTTCATAAAGCAAAGCATGGGCATGATTTTGACTCCATACAGATTCCAAAGTACATCGTAACCTCTGAGTTTGCAGTCTTACGAGTACGAGTGACAGACTAAAGACTGCTGAACGTGCTTTTCATCAGATACATTATTAATGTTGCGCTGACCACATATTGGTTTGAACAAATATGCCTTTGGACCATTTTTATTTCAGCACAGGCATGAATTAAATTTCCAGACGGCTTTATATCTTCTTTCCTGTGTTGTTTTAGGCAAATCAATTCCTGTCCGTAGTAAATTGCCAAGGTAAAATTTCTCAATTTTTGGGAATGACCATCCTAAGGGCTCCGTTTCCATTTAAACATCAAAAAATTCATAAAGCAAAAAAATTGAAGCTTTCAAGAGTCATTCTGGAAACCTGAAAGGCCGGTGACGGCAGTCATTCCACAAAGCGTACCGTAGAGGGAACACCTGTTTTTCTTTACCACCGTTGACTGAGTCAATATGTACAATACCTTCTGACCCAATGCGCATGACTCTTTGACTCTTAAAAAGCTACCAATTTGATGTTAAGTATTCGCTCAAGTAGATGTGAAACGGCCTGTTACGCATTGCCTGAAGAGGGCAAAATAATTAGCTTGGAGGCTCGCATTGTACGTTGAGGAATATTGAACAGACGCGATCAAATCTCTTAAAAAATCGTTAGAAACACACGGTAAGATTAATTTTTCATGTCTCAGCACAGGTGCAGACTGACCGAGTTAGTTCGTCAATTGGCAACCTTCCAAGCCAGGACTTTTAGCGCGTTGTGAGAGACTTAAAATGTGTCAGATTGTCTATAGTGGATGTTGCGCAGATGTGTTGTGGGGATGGATTTTCCTTTTATAGGATGAAAAACTGTTACTGAGAAGCTAGACGTCTAAGTTTCAAATAATTTGAAATTTCTATGCCAAAATCTGTCAGACATTTGCAACAAAAACGGTAGTTTAGCAGGTCCTTATAGGACAATAATTCTTTTTGTTTACACAAGTTAATATTAGGACTATGATAATTTCTGATTTGTAAAGTACAGCAGGTCGCAAAACAAAAAAGTTACCTGTATGGTAGTTAATTGATAAAATACTACTCAGTATCTTTCAAAAGACACAATCTTACGAAACCTAACTCAAATTAAAATAAGTTATTTTCGCTAACGGAAAATAGTGTCTCTACCTGGGTTCGATTAAAAAGTGGGAAGGTTTGCCGCACAGATTGGTCAAATGCAATTATGAATACATTTTAGCTTCAAAGAAAGGGGAATTTTGGCTGTGTGCACATGCGCGAGGCACAGATGATGGTCTACAATGATAAGCTCTACCCATCGTCGGATCTTAGAGAAGTTTATTTTCTTTATGCGTAGTCAAGCTACTCGATATGGAGAACGATTGTGCTGGATTATTTCATAGGTTCGTAAGCTTCGCAATTGGTTAAATTGCTATCGTGTTATAATTTGTTTTGTGTATTATTATTATATGTAATTTGGTCCTCTGGCCAAGAGCTTGTAGACTGTATTTACAATTCTTAATTTGAACTTACTTGTAATCGCTAACGGCCCAAAGAAATTGGAATGCCATGCCGATAAAAACGAACATTTTCGACATTCTCCTTTATTCGGTTTTATTTATGCCCGGCATTGCCTCTTCCGTCAATAACGTGAACCATTTTTGCCGCTTATTATTATTGGTGATGGAAAAAGGTGCTTATACGTGAATTCGAAACAAGGGAAAGAATGACTAAGTCCGAAAAAGCAGGCAAGTTCTCGAACCAGATCTGACCCTTATCCTCGCGAGGAAGTGCTACGTGTCTGGTAGCATATGGTGGCAGATATCTATTATGGACTAAGTAAAAGGGAATTTAACCATTAATGCTGAGCTTTGAAGTCAATAGCTTCGTCATCTAGAAAACGCGATTGAACAAATACACCCAAATCGTCAAAATAGTGTCTTTTTCAGCATGAGAGCGCCATGCCTGACGTCACAACATTAACCAAAAATGTTGTTGAAGATCTTTACTGGAAGGTTCTTTTGCATTCACCATATTTGCCGGACCTTGTTACATCGAATTATTATCTTTTTGGATCATTCGGAAACGGTTCGGCCAGAGCACATTTCAATAACCTCAGGAATGTCCAAAATTAGACCGACTACGTCTTTTCGTCGAAACCCGCGGATTTCTTCAAGCGCGGGATTGAAAAACTGCCCGAGCACTGGGTGGACGTTCTGAACAACGAAGGGGAATACATTACCGATTGATTATGCGAATGATACAAGGGTATATGGTGAAATTTTGAACAACTGAAAACCGCATGGACTTGTGGGACAATCTCATAACTTTATAAACCAGGATTTCTTTTTAATTGAAAAATCTTCTCTTTGACGAGTAGTTCTTCAACTTTTTCCTCACACCGTTAATTCTTGATATTTACGAAGAGGAGGTGTTCATGCGTTGCTCGTATGCTACATTGCCTTTGTTACTTTCCAGTTGCATACATTTTGTCTTGACTTCAGCCGCAGAAGATTACATTTTCCAGATGGCTTTTCATTACGAGTAAACGGTCTGAAGATAATTACTGACGGTATAAAAATTGTGGTCAAGGGACGACAAAGTGACAAACGCATGTAAGTTTTCCCCAATTTTTCATCAAGTCCTTAAGTTAATACTCTCTGTGCGTGCCCACTGGCGTCAGGCCATGGAAAGTGTACGATATGTATGAAGCTATTCTTTGCACACAAGACCGTTACACACAACATTGGCGTGTCTATAGCCTGGAGTGTTTCTTTGACGTCTTTATACCGGTCAGCCTTTACTAGGCAAACAAGGAGGGATCAGGTCCCAGATACTATCTCTTCCCGTCCAATTTAAATTGATACATGGTTTCGTACTTGCATTAGTGCAAACTCGCGAGGGCGTCAGTGCACATGAGACTAATTGTCGCTGGTCCAAAACGATGCTGTCGGGTGTTAAGCGGAAGGGATAACAGGCACTTTCTGGCAGTAGGGCTGCATATTCCTTTAATATTTGCGATCGGGTCGACGTAAGCAATGAATGGAAGCATATATCTTGTGTGTTAAGGGTTCTAGTGGCCAATGAATGAGATCAATAACAGAAACGCTGGGGCATCGTCCACACACGTCGACTCTCCGGTACGAAGGATCTTTGTGCACATGTAATAACTGCATCGTCAAGACAGTTTCATATTACGATGGAAGTCATAGGAAGTAACCACGGAAATGTTGATGTTAAGACTGCTGCATTGTGATGGTGTGGAATTGAGACCCTCAAGCAAGCCAACTGTTCAAAACCAATGTATCGAACTTCTTTATTTTTTTCTTAGTATGTCTTGGAATCAGCTAACCAGAATATAATCAAAATTCACTTAAGCGTTCCACTACTGATAATTTAACGTGGAAATGAAGATAGTGACTAACATCTCCACGTTGTTTCGCACCAGTTGCAGTCCGACGTGTCTACTTTGAACAGAATTCACTCCACAACCAACATACCAATCGCACGGTTGGCCGAAAACTGATCAAATGAGTTCAAAGTAGTACAGAAGTAGAAAATTAAACCAATTAAAGTAACATGGCATAACCCTAAATGCACCAGTGAACTAATAAGTACTTGACGGTAAACAGCGTCAGGAGCTTGAATCGGACCAATAGGCACGGCTGTTTATGATTGGCCACTCCGTCCGCGAATAAGGTGTACATGAGTTTTGTCCGCACTAGCTTCTGCCAGTGTATTATTTATCGTGTTCCAAATAACCTCAACCTGCCAAGCAATAGGAATGTACAGTTCTGTTGCTTCTGGAAGGAAGGGAAAAGGTAAAAATTATTTGCCGCGAAAACAAACTTACGCTTAATGTGTATTGAGTTCCACAAAGATCGACCACTTATTTGCTCTTCAGACATGCAACACTTCTTAGGGTCAGAGCTGAAAAACTTGATAAAAAATAAAAACAAATCATTCCCAGTGAATACCAGATAACTTTTCAAACATCAAATAGTTTCTTTTGCCTATCTTAATATTTCTTGAGACAGACTATTAAGCGTAGCTGAAAGCAGACTGATCTATGGTATACATAAATTCTCACAAGCTATGCGAAATTTAGACTCCCGTAAAAAGTTGCAAAACTAGGTGCTTTGCACATAGTTCGTGTAATCGCAGTTCATATTCTAACATTTGTGTCCTTCGGTATTATGCGATCCCGTATTATTTGTAAAGTAATAGTCCTAGTCAAAGAAATGTGGCTGGAGCTGGTAAATTGTATATATGTTCTTTGTCATAATTTTAGATACTGCGGTAGCTCATACCTCCATTACATCAAATACTTTTCAAAAACTTTCGTTTGATTGAGACACATCCATTAAGGTCTGTATTTGGAGCTCAGGTTTAAGCTATGCTTGAGGCATAAACAATCTTCGTAGAACACCGTAAAAATTATATATTTTCTGTGGCGCTGATAATTTGAATCGAAAACGTATTTGGTACAAGGAAGCTTACTCATATTGCATGCTTCGTAAAGAATAACGGACTCTTTACTATTGCAAAAACGTAGTCAAAAGTTATTGATACAATGCTTATTTCTAATGTGTAGATACTTCCAAGGATCTGGGCAGTAAGGTCAAACCTTATATTTTGCCTCCGTCCCTGCGAAGAATGGAGTCTCAAACAAACTTCACTGCAAAAGAACTTCGCATTCTTTATCGAGGTTTTAAAAACGTAAGTTTCTAGCTCTTAAAAGTAACAGAGAAAAAGAACCATCCGCAAAATGTTTCGCAATCTATAATTTCCATTTTTAAGTTTCTCAGAATTCGCTTTTACACGTCGTATGCTTAAAATAGTACTCGTGCTCTAGAAATTACTTTTAGTGTGAGCTTCCAAGATAGCCAAGAGCGTCAGTAAGCTAGAAATCCCTAGATGCATAGAAGTGTGCTAACTCATGACACTTCGTGAGGTAGCACATGGACGGCCTCTTAGCGTAAAAGTCGCCCAAAGTACGTTTTATAAAGTTTTAAAGCATTAAAAAACGACCGTTCTTAAGTGAAGGCATAGTTGGGTTTATAAATTATTAAATACTGACGTTAAATCAATTAATTTTCAGAAATTGATGCGTTTCTAATCTGCCTTCAATGATGTGTAAGGAAAGAGGGTGCATGAAATGGAGAAAACAATAAAAGATATTAACGAGTACAAAGGATTGCAACTTTGCTGGTTGTCTTTTCCATTTACCAAAGCACAAGGTCTTAGACATGGAGATGGCCAGGTTGTCTCTAGTTACTGTTCAGTGTGATTATTTAGCACAAAATCAAGTTTTTCTTGCTTTGAAAGTTCCTTCTTTGGCGTGTAGCAATGTTTTTTGATTAATGTGAGAAGATTTTCGACATAACTGAAATCCGGACTGTTACCGGGGATAAAAATCGACTAGAGGCTACATATGGAGGGCCTGGATGTTGTCTTAAAAGACTGATTACGATTGAAAACGTTACCGAATTCAAATTTCTTTTTGAACGATGAACAGGGGTATTGCCATGTAAAATTATGGTATCTATTTGGCGTCGGTGCATGTCGTTGTAATCAAAAACACCCTTCATATTGTTGACGAACACCTTGTTGTTGATAGTGTCAGTCGTCGTTCACCAGACTGGCCGCTCGCCGGATTTAATAGCCATTCAAAACCATTAACCAATACCCGTAAGTAAATAAAAGACGCTCACAGTTCTGCGTCCCTTACTGTAAAGGTCTGATGACGAAAAGTCGGAAGCGTGCGTTTGTCGGATTCGATTTCTTAAATGTTTATGTGGGTATCATCGCTGAACCTTTCGTAATTATGTTCATAGAGAACATCGGCATATGTTTCCTGCGAATGGTCTTAATGGGTATATAGCGATACCTTTTTGGTGTATGACTTATAAAATCATCTTTTTGTCTACTTGTGGATTCTTTTGGCGTGCCTTGCTTATTTGGGGGGCACAGTTCTAACATTAATTATTTGCAACGAAATAACCCTATTATTATTAAAAATATTCATTAAAAACTCATGCGACAACCCTTCTGCTAACGATTTCTATATCCTTTCGTAGTCAACTGCCGACTGACATTGTCCGGACATTTTTATCGCCCGGCGTGACACGTAAAAGTAGCATTTTGCGAGTGCTCAATACATGTTGTTTACGCCTTGTAATTCCCAGCGGGGCAAAACAAACTGCTTCCAAACAAGTTTATTGCTGAGTTCTATGGCAATAAATGTCACAAATTTACAAAAAATCTTATACGCTAAATTTGCCTTTTTTCATGAGAACAATGCAACTTCTCGTTTTCAGCATAATGCACATAAACATGACGTTTCGATCTGTGAATTTTAACAGCGTATGAAATTACCCGGATATCAAGAAATGCCAAATTTCGTTAAATCTGGCGTGTTCTCTTTTAATAAGACTGAGTTAAAATGAACCCCTCTTTACTAAATGGGTTTCTCTACCCCAAATCAATTCAAAAACACAGATATGACATAATCTTCGCTCAAATTTTGACCCCGACGTTTCATACGCCAGACCACCTACTGCAAATTAGTCTGCACATTGAACCGGCAAAGCGACACTTGTATAAAAGAATGAATAAAATATCATTTTTGCACCACCAAACTGATGAAAACACGCTTTCAGTAACACTCATATGCCGCGAAAAATGTGATAAAAGTGTTTTATTTCCTATTGTTTCGTTGGAACATTTAGATCATAGTTCTTTATAGCTAACGGACGATTGGACCATAGGACTCGCTACCAAGCAAAATGGTGACGGTCAAGGCCATATTTTGGCAAAGCTAATTTTTACAGCCTGTAACCTTTTATTATATTTAACTGCATGAAGTTTTAATCGGAAAGCTTTTTTTACTTTGAAATATTGTCTTTTTAATTTGTAACACCTTCAATAGTGAGCTTTTGAATGTTAGCAAAAACTCACGAAATTAACATACCTCTTTTAGTAGTGGCGATGAACATTGGAAATTAAATATTAATCAGTGTTGTTTAATCCTTCTCAGGCATGTACTTCTGGGCTTGCAACGAAGGAATCTTTCTACAAAGCGTTTGATAGCATATTTCCAACGGCAGGTCATTCTATTGTTTTCTTCATTATTTATTTGATGTCCTCGTATTTTTACTTTATCACTTTGCTCAGAGATAAATGAAACAGAGGCTTTTCTCGCAGGGAGCTGGATATAAGTATTTTTCCTGCTTGCTCTTCTGTAGATTGCAGAGTCTGTGGAACTATTGGGTAACTCATATACATGTGAAAGGAGCGTTGTTTAAATGACTTAAACATTTTCTTCAGTCGTGAATAAATTGTAAGCTTTTGGCTCCTACGTGTAGAATGGGTGAACATTAAAGTAAATTAACCCTTTATTTTGTAATTGCTACTCATCAACTAAAAGAAAGTTAACAAACGCTAATAAGAAGAGTTGATTAGCGGCTTCATACTGTGCTTTACGGGAATCTTTGAGACCATATCAAGGGTAACTTTACTGTCGGACTGGTGGGGTGCGGGCCAATGCCATATATTTAAGCAAGCCTTTCACCACATCTTTGGTTTGTACATAGTTAGCGGGACCGAATAAACAAATAACAGGAATGGTTTAATTGACGTAGCATGGTACTGAACAAAATCCCGGATTCTCTTTTTGCCTGGAACTCATTAAAGCAGGTAAACAGGCGTCTAATTTGTCAATTGCTAATTTTCCGATTACAACAAATCAGCTGGAATGAGAGAATTTCGATATTCAAAACACTTTGAAATATCAGATGCAAGTCGTGCCCCCTGACAGATAGCAAGGATTTAGTATGTTGCGCAGTATCGTAGGATGCTGAGAAGAAAGATGAGGAGCAGCAACGTTCCTGACTCTACATGGCAAGACTTAGTCATTAAACCCAGCATTAAAGCACTCGGTGTCAACTTTCTACTAAAATGTCAAAATCTAGGCATTGTGGTGGGGATATTGCTAAATCCTAACAAAAAGTATAATTCTTATACCAGTCAGTGGCATCTTTTTATATGTTAGGCAAATTTGGTTATCCAGTAGCCCACATGGCTCTTAATCTAATTCCTAGGTTGAGGTAGTTCAGCTGTACTTCATACGGACTATCCGATTCAGATGGTGAGCATTAATCTTGCCACGTGCTCGACTGAGTTATGATAATTTGGATTCGTTTCCACTTTGTACCAGTTTATAGGTGCAATAAAACAACAGCCGCTGAAATATCCATATACTATTAGAAGTTGCTTCTGTTGGAGCTAGACACACCTTGTCACTATCTAACGTACTCTCAAAGGCATATCTGTGATTACAGGGCCATTTAAAATCTCATTTCAGGTCAGTGGGTTCCGACCCTTACTGCATCAGTAACCAAATGTTTAAACTTTCGAAGTCAATAATGCATCAAACAATAAAAACGTAAATGGATCCAAAAATGATACGTCATTAAGTAGCCTCTGCACAGGTACTCCGTCTTGATTGAGGATTTGCATTTAGTTTACTCTCTGGTTCAAGTACTAAGCATGACCTTCTTGGAAATATCGAACCGAAAAGGACGAAAACTCCAACTCTCAGTTTCTTCAATATACTTAGAAAATGAACTACCTGTAAAAAACGATGATGAAAACTAGTTCTGTTTAATTATTAGTCTGAGTAATCCTCATATGCTTCGTTCCGTTATCCATAAATGACCGTCAGCGTTTGCGAAAGGAAGGGCCCAAGGCAAAAAAACCAAGAGCATATATAAACGTGAAAATCTACAGATGTTTATTTTAAACCATAAAGGTCTCATCAAACAGTTTTGTTTGCAATATTTTTAGCCTTTTATTCAGTTTTATGTCCAAATCGCCCTAGTGCTGTTCAGGTGAAACAATCCACAGTTTTGCTCTACATTTCAGCATCACACAGTTATGCCTTGCTGACCTTTATGGCATTCGATCTAGATGGACGTGGTTCGATTACATTTTCTGTGAGCAACAATTTACAGATCTGAGGCCCATTCAAAACAGCTTTATTTTTTGAAAATAACTGTCATATTACGCTATATTTCTTAACAAGAAACAGTAACCTGTTTATTTCGAAAAAACAAAATACAAGTCAGCGGTATATAGTAATTGTTTGCTTCCACTGTTTCCAGCGAGCAACCGCCCGCTAGTTCGCAGCTTCTTATACAGAACATTTCTTACAAAACAAACTTTTGCTCGCACGTCCGATTTTACGAGGTTTAGTAGCCTTGCGGCTCTTTTAATAGTGGTTTTAAAACTGGAATTTATGGAAACCTTTTAAACACATTAAACTAACGAGAAAGTAATGCACTTGTTAGATTTTTTCGAACACACAAAGTTTGATGTTGTATAGCAAAGCATGTACTGAACTTTTCAAGGCTCCTATTCAAATCTCTTCTTGCTTAAAATAAACATAATGTAGAAAGTTCGTAGCTCGAATTTTAAGTAAATTTAACAGTTAAACACCCGTGGCGTGGCCAATCGGAGCGGTCCGAAGACAGCACTACTCAAATACCTTCAAATGTAAGTTGCAGAAAACAAACCTGTGGTGAACAAAAAGATTTGCATTTAATTTACCTACCAGCTTGGACTACTTATAATGAGTGATTTTCCTATTCGCTGAAGAGGTAGTTCTCGTCCGCTGCTATTGAACTGTAAACAAAGTGGTCAAGAGCTTTGTGTGGACAGGAACCAAACTGTTATTCTATGGTGACCGTCGGGGGATAGTCTAGACGGGATGATTTATTTTTCAACTATATCAGGTCACAGGCGTGTGATTTTTAAATGTCATCTGCATCCGTCAGTTAGTATAAAATACAGATTTGCTTTGCTGCCGTTACACGAAGCGGACCTCGACCGAAAGTTTTTTGAAATAACATGTGAAGGATTGCCTTTGTCTAATCTCCTGCAATAGGTTCCTGATCCTTCCAGCTAATATTTAGGGACACTTGTTAACGTACATTATTTCGCGGCCTAACTTTTACCAACTGTGATTTTGTTTGTAAACTCGGAGACTCAACTAAAAGTAGTTATTTTTACGCAAAAGGAATTTGCTTGCGTACTTTCTCGATTACTGCGTGGGTCCACTGATGAAATTTTACACTGGATCTTCGACCTCTATGATATGGACAAAGACAATTATATTTCAGCAACTGAATTGACAACGGTTGTTAAAGCCATCTACGAACTGCATACGGATTCGTTTGACAAGGTGCTTCAAGAAAACTCTGTTGAAGCGAAGGTTGAATTCATTTTACAGGTAAGTCCTCTGCGGAAACCTGCACTGGTGTTTAAACGCTTAGGGAGTTTCGTGGTTTCTCTCTATTTTCTCGGATATTAATCTATAACATTTTTTCTCTAAAACATCATTTAGCTCAAAAGGATAATTTACTCAGAGACATGTAATAATTCAGAGATAAAACAACTGTAACGGGCCATCATTATTTCTCTTTTATAATCCATATTTTAACTGATTTATCAACAAAATGCTGATGCACCGGGAAGGAAATTAGCGTTCGGTGCCTACTTTGACATCTTGAGTCGACATCCTTATAAATAAACGTTAAATTTTATTAATGCGTTTATTGTGAGCGTCGCACTTAGGTGGAGTGCAAAATTTTGCAATGATTTACCGTACTAACAACACAGGTATTAGCTAACAGCCCAGACACGCGTGTTTCGCCGATCTTATGCCTCTGCCTAACGTAGCTGCGAGGGTTCGGCTCGTCAGTCGCCAGCATAAGATTGGCAAAACACGCGTGTCTGGGCTTTTAGCTAATACCTGTATTGTTAGTACGGTAAATCATTGCGCAATCCTTACCAAATAAACTGAAAAAATTCTATACTATTGGCTGCCTGCTGGCGTTTTGTAAATACTAGGCTGTTATTCCGCAGTTTCTGGTGGATTTCCGTTCAGATATTCACATCAAACTTTGGACCGTGCCTGAAAAAGTCTGTTTCGAAACATTTGGTCCAGGTTCGCGCATTACGTTCCTCCGACATTAAACAAGAAGTGCAAAATGCTATATTTCTAAGTACGGACATAGCAGAGACCAAATCCTAAAAGGCCACTTAATTTTCAATGTCACCAATTAGAAGTTAGTGGGGCGGAAGACACGTCCTGGCCATGGAACCCGGCAAGTGCCATAATTAATTATTTTTCAGTGGATTTATTCTTAATGCATCAGTATTGTATGTGAATACATGGTTTAGAGTAAAATGTGTTGATAAAACATTTGCAAGAACAAAGGGAAGGCACTAATAAGCTTTACACCGCTCCTAATTACTTGTGCTCAAAAGCTAGTTAGACTGACATTCACAGTAAAGGCGTATGCAGATAAGCGCGGAGACACTCGCTAACATCGTTGCTTCCTGGAAATATGTCCATGGTTCCGACTAGGTACAATTAATGTACAGGAGAAAACCAAACTGAGGACTGGTAAAGATGTACGCCCTAGCCTTCTGCCCGGAAAGTTTGCCCTCTAAATGCAAGACCTCGACCATTTGATAGATATAGATACTTGTTTGGTTTTCGACAAATACTCGGGACTGGCATTTGAAGGTCATTCTAAACAAAATGCTATGAATACAAAACTTTGAAATATTTCGTACTCTCTAAACAGCAATAAGAAACATTAGTATACTAACCATATAAACTGTATTTTATTTTAAATCACAGCTTTTCCCGTAAATTAGACTCCGAAATAGTGTCAATGGGGTCTTGTTACCTCAAATGACTGATATAAGCTGCAGTCGGGCCTTAAGTATAATAACCAATCTTTATGCAACAATCGGGCAGACATCAAAGTGACATTTTAATTTTGGGAGCAAAGAGGGAGTGGAGAATTTTCGGTTGGATGCCAGTGTCGCAACACTCCGTTACTGATGCGAGTATTATTGCAGTTAGTTACCCATACTGTAAGCGTTGGTAGAGTAGCATTGGCAGCCGTGGTGGCGGTGGTAGTAGTAGTACTAATAGTAGGATTATTAGTAGTATTCGCCGTATCAGTGGTGGTAGACGGGGAAAAAAGTTTTCTTCAGTGTTGCGACACTGTATTCCCGCCAGTGGTAGTGGTATTAGTAGTAACAGCGGTAGTAGTGGTAGTAGTAGCAGTAGTAGCGGTGGTGGTGGTAGTAGTATTAGTGGTAGTAGTAGTAGAAGTAGTAGTAGTAGTAGTCCGCCCGTAAGACAGGCTGGTGGGGGAATAGACAATTCTAAGTGTTGCGACACTGATTACTGTTATTGGGGTGATATCGGTTATTTGAAGATTGTTGCGCGCCATATTCAAATGTACAGAAGCTGCGACAGCGCATAAAAGATCACCTCACGCATAATAAATACAATTAATAGATTAGATCCAATTTTTAACCAAAGTCCTTTAGTGACATTGCACTATTATAAATTTCTCAAATTCGAGTCGACGTTTGTCTTACGGGATTGCTGCCGATTTTCTAAGGAATCCAAAAAACTCAGACGCATGAAGCAAACCATAGCTTTGCAAAACGGCTCATCTCTGGTATTAAAGACCCAAAGTTTTAAACGGTTTTATTCAGTTAGTGGAAAGCCATTTTGGCACATCTAAGCATTTAAGAAAAGACTGCAGAAAGTGTTTTGAAAGGTGATGAAGATTCAAGCGTTGATTTTTGTTTCTTTTGGCCATACATCAAAATCTATGTCTAAGGAATAAGGATGGTCGAGCACTGGAATATTTTTGTTCATTGTTCTGACTTTTCGAAATCGCGCAGGAATCTATCGTCAGAAATAATAGCAACACCAGAACAAGCGACAGTTATAGGGCGTGTGAGCCAATCATCGACCGACGGCACAAGACTGGAGGTGACTGCGCAGGGCTCTGTACGCCGACGCCAAATCGACAATTCGATTGACTGAGATCTCATTCGAGGCCCAGACTTCAATAAATTTTTGGCCTGTTTTGTCTCCGGCGTGGACGAATATTTTGGTGGCTGCGACGTTATACTCATGACCCGTTTCGTACGTGGTGGCGGCCACTTGTGATAATGCGTCGTCCAGTCGCACAGCCAGCTTATGCTCGTGTTTGCGCGATCCGAGCATGTGTCGAGTCTGGCCTGTCTAGTCACAAGTGCAGTTTTGGTACGCGTTGCGACACACAACTCCAGATTGCTCTTCAGGCCTTAACTGGTCTTTAATTTTCCTCACCTTACTGTAAACGGTGGCTTTGGGGCGGTGTGCAGTTCCAACACCGAGTTCCACAGCAATGCGCTCGGTTACTTCTGAAACGTCCTTGCTGTATGACAGAGAATGTCATATCGTTGGTGACTTAGATGATTAATTTCTCTGAGGGCGACTGCGTAGGCAGTGACTTATGGATGCCTTCAGATAGCCATTTTGCACAAACTGGTCGCAGAGATAACGGATCTCACGTGCTCTTTCCTCCGGTCTGCTGCAATGGGTTTAGACTCGTTTGAAGAGCATCTGAACTAATGGATGTTTGCTCTGAAAACTGAGAAGCTGTGTGATGTTTGTTGTTTTCCTACAGACGGTCGTTTCAAGTTCATCGTTAAGGTTCCGTTTGACGCGCACATTCAGAAATGACAACTGCTGTTCCTGCTCATCCTCCTCGTGAAGTTTATATCAGAGAAGATTGCGTTGAGCAGGTTGGAGAAATGTTGTAGCATGTCCTTTATATCTCAGGCATCATGGGGTCAGTTCGTCTTGGAGACATTTGCGCAGAAAACGTAACTATTCGTATATTGCTGCCTCTCGCATGGAGAATATCTCCCAGCTGCTAGCTGTCCGAAGCTCATCGCTCCCGTTAACACCGTTATGGAAGGAGGCGCTGTGGGACAGTATGTCAAACAGACGACAAGAGGTCTGATCGACGGCCGTCACCGG
>CACRXP010000437.1:297804-332436 GCA_902702965.1 Spirometra erinaceieuropaei | reverse complement strand
CTTTGCACGTAAAATCGCCACAGTGAAGTCCTGAAGTAGCTTCACCAGTCCTTCGGGTACTTCGGGTCCTGGCATTCTAGCCGCTCGTGCCAATCCACCTTGATTTGGGTTCGCGGAGCAGGTGCAAAAAAATTTCAAACCGCTGCACCGGCAGCATTTATTGATCGGCCGGCAACTGCTGCACATGCAGCGCCACACGTGGTCATTGAAAGGAGCAAGCGAACATAAGCTTGTATCCAGAGTTGTCTTAAGTCTGTAGGATAGAATGGCTTTTTCAAGATGTTGAAATGGCACATAGGTTTGAACGGACTGTGGGCTTTTGGAAGCTTAATCGCAAAACGGACTGATACTTGACTAAACTCATTTGCTGACATTCTTCGAATAATCTGTAATCAGTCATTTTACCCATAAAACAATATTACCTTTTTTGGACCCCAAAGTGCACGCGATCCTATGTGGCTGGATATTCCCGACTTCGGACTGCATGACACGAGCACATAACGCATTGCTCGACAACTAACCCATGCGTGTGCAACGTCCAGATGCGCTAGTACGTGTGTTTAGGCATCCGTGGCTGATGGCGGTCAAAGGACCAGGAACAAATCATCCGGTGTCCCTGACACCGTCTACAAAGTGACTTAGGGAATCGCCTTTTTCATAAGCTCAAGGGCGAATAAACACTGAGAAGTTGCACCGTCAATTTGTTCGCGCATACATCCGTGAAGTAGGGCGCAATTTCTAACGGCAGCAGTTATCTGGTATAGTCAATGGAAGTTCGAGACTGCTTCATAGCCGCTCCTTTCAAGTGTTGCGAGTAACATTCTGCAGGGTGATCGATGCTAGATAAAGAATATGCTAAATGCAAAGGCCTGGCGACTGCTTATTGATCGGCTCGAAAATGTACAGTTCTCTTGCTGGCTAAGAGGGGTACGCACTTTTGAAAGATCTCATTCATCACCGTCAAAATAAGTAAATGTCATTCTCAGCGGCATGACAATTTGTGACATCGGATAGCTCTTAAAAATACTGCTCTTTTCACAGCCAACAACATCAAATTTCTTCCCAGAATCCAGCTATCTACTCATTAAGTAACGCCATCAGCTGCATGAAACTAGACGCCTGTCAGTTTGCACTGTAAAACAATGGGATCACTATAGAAGAGGTCCGTGTCTTCAGTAAAATGAAACTTGTTCTCCAATATCGACATAATTTCTTTTAGATGCAGACTACGTACAACACGATGGGGCGTCGAAAAAAATGGTCTTTCCGGAAACTGAGTAATATCATCATTTAGTCGAAGGAGGTTTTAGTTAAAAACCAACACAATTCTGGAGTATGCTGTAACAAATCTGTCCATAAATGTTTCTTGAAATAAGTTCTACCACACCAGCCATGGGGGAGCGAGCTCATGGGATCGATGAGTAAAAGTGGCAAAAATATCTAGCTAAGAAGAATCCCAACATGTGGGATGCGAGATTAAATAAGCTGAAATCCGAAAACCTCCGTGTAGTCTTGCATTATTCGTGGAAAGGGGAATCTTCATTCAGAAATGCCTATGTACTCGGGCATGTAGATGCAAAGCTCACGGAAAGACTTTTGGTTGCTCAGTCGCCCTAATACAAACCACAGCGCCTGCGAAGAATAGGAACCGAAACGCTTTAAAGCTCAGCCACAAAGTACACGCTGTATGCTGACGACATCGTAAAGCCAAGTTTGGTATTCAAGGTGCTCTTTCATGCGAAGTCCCATAATCCACGCTGCATACAGAGCGGGACAATCCAGAACTTGAAATTGTAATTATGCAGGCACTCGAGCCATGCAATTAGCTTCGTATCGCTCTGGCAGTGAAGTGAAGCCAATTACCTCATTTCGCCTTCCTCTTGCATGCCAACTAGCATGAAGAAGTTAACTGATTAGGGTGTAATGCTCTTTTTGTTATTGATACTGCTACTGCTGTGCACCCATCTGCGGAAGGATAGGAAGGTAATAAGGGAGGGGTATGCATGACTGCGGGCTCACAGAGACGACCACTGTGGGCAAACAATGTAATGCCCTTTTGCGAAGGCTAACTGTGAGACGGACAGGCTGTCGGTTCTGGCGAAGGAGCATCTACCGGCCATAAAACAACACTGCCTTCAGGCGTGGTTGGATAGACACCCGTCAGCGCTGTAGTCTGTTATAATCTTGCGTACCACAACCGAAATTCGATTTTACGGAAGTTGCACACTATCGAATAAGGCCTAGCTCGTCATCAGGAAAAATACTCTAGCCTCAAAATTATGTGTATGAGAGGGGTGTGCATAGACATCCCTTTTTAAAGGCGGGGAAGCCTCACTTCATTCCTAAACCCTATACAAGCACTATCCGGTTTTGTGGTATTCTGTGGTATGTTTCGTGGTAAATTGAAATTTCGTAGGTCTGCCCATGGTTAAGGTGCAAAATGTGCGAAGCTCCATAGTTTTGGTTCCTCAACTGAGTATGACCGCCTCAAGACGGTAACAGTACTAGGAAGATGAAATTCTTTGGAGAACTATAACTATATTTTCGTGGCTGGTTCCCCAGCTTGTCGTCAGAGTATGGGCTGTGCACAAAAACAAGTAACTTCTTAACTGTGTCTACCAAAGAACTCTATGATTGATCATCGTCTTTGTCAATACGTGTTAATTGCATCTTGTCGCCTCTTCGGGATTGGCTGCACTAGTTTGAAATTGTCCTTGATGATTTTGTGTTCAGCATCAAAATCGATATGGCGCTTGGTGCGTGCCTAATCTGAGTACATTGCTCCCAAGAATTCACGTCCTTTTTGCGCTTAGTCTCCAGTGTGTGAATGGCCACCCGGGATATACGGTCTCGTTTCTTCACCGCTAAGTGATGTTCGTGTGCACGGGTTGAGACATATTTTCCAGTTTGGCCAAAATAGACAGCATTAAAACTGGCGCAGACAACACCTTTTATATCGAGGTGGCTAACCCTGTCATTGGATGTACAAAATGTGTGCGTAAGGTAGTTGCCATTTGGTGTGCAATGTGTGCTCGATGATTTTTCAGCTGCCTCTTTATTAACTCGGATACAGGTGACTGCTTTTGTTGATCGAAGGGTTACAGCATTGGGAACACCTTTTATCATGAGTTTCTGGTGCCCCACGCATTGATGTCCTAAGTCATGGGGGTAGCCATTTTGAAAAAATCGTTCGGAGAGGCCTTTTATTTCTGCTCGATAACGTTCTTTATCAGAGCAATTTGGTTGAGCTCGAGTCAGAAGGTTGTAGAATGCACTCCGTTTATGAGAAACAGGATGGTTACTTTCAAAATGCAGGATGACCGCTGGATATGCCTTTTTGCGATAAAATGGCGCGTGAAATGATCCATCAGTTTTTCGGCTTACAAGGACATCCAGGAATGGGAATTGCCCCTCAGCCTCCGTTCTATAATTTAGCCTTTGTCTGGGTATCTTAATAACCGGTGCCCCATTATGGAGTGCACATCAAAGTACTATTATGACCTTACGCAAAAGGATCAGTCAATTATATCATAATCTGCGACAGCCATTTTGTTTGATTTCTGCTAATCGTTGCAATTTAATGCTAACAGCTCTAGGCCTAATTTAGCTTCGTTGCGAGCGAAAATGTGGATTAGGAGGGGTTTGAGAGATATTTGTCTGGTCAACAGGACGCCAGAACATTAGAGGCTTTATACGGAACCCACTGTATAACAGATAGCGACGTATGCATACGACTGACTTTTGCCCCAAACCGCTCTATAAGCCTGAAAGACTTTTAGATGTTATCGGTTGGTTGCCCGGATCTGATGACAATTTGCACGAGAAACTAAAAAAACGCTGAATATGAAACACGTGTACTTAGAATTATTAAAGATACTAACCATAGCACTGCTTGTGTCAACAAAATCTCCTTTTTGGAAAGCCTCGAGCGCAGTGTTCTCATCTTTAAACTTTTACATACTTCAAAGAAACATCTGAAATGAAAGTAAGACATACGGTTTTGTTAATTTTCTATCAACGTAATAATCAAAACTGTTGATCTTTATTGTAAAAAACTGAGTGCTCCTAACACGGCAGTCGCTTTGAGGAAGACACATTAATTTAATTTTTTTGTTCGTGATTTTCTAACCTGCCGTTTCATGAGACCTTTTAATCTATCCTGTTCTGTGGGAATATGCTTGTTTGGTTGGCAGCCCTTCAATACTTGTTTTAGTCTGAAAAACAGTTTTTACATGGGAGAAGGAACGATCCCCCACCATATGGAAACGACAATCTCATATATGATGTTCTTTCTAGCAGTTAGTTGTTAAGTCCTTCTTCCACCACTGACTTATGAAAAACGTATAAACTCCTTACGGACGAAAAACGCTACATGATCGTGAATGAGGTTGGAGGATGCTTGCAGAGATTTCACTTACTTTTGTGTAAAATCGTTATTTGCAACTTAAGGATAACAAAAGATGTCACCCTCATAGTTTCGGAGCCAAAAATTACGAGTTAGTTTTGAAAAACAGTCTGCGTTTCGAATCTTGACAAACTTAAAGAGAGGCTGTTCATTTGTTTATAATCGCTGGTCATTTCAGGTGCACTTGAGCTCATTTATCATCTAAAGTTCGATAACGAAAGTCCCGAAGTCTGCAGTTCAACGTAGGCTCCGGTTGAATTCTTGGGGATCCCTAAAAATGCTGCTCACGGTGGACTATCTCTTTTTTCGTTTAGTTTCTCTTGCTCCGTGCATTCTGCTTTGAGTTATATGGTCTACTAGATCATCTGATACGTCAGTTTCTCCTAAAGCTCTATAATCAGAAGTATCGTCAGTCTTTGTCCCACGTCTGAGTACATCACCAGAAGAAAACTAATATGTTGCGGTTCCTCTAACCATGCGACATAAACGCCGCTGACTGCTTTTCGATATTTTCTCATCTATTCAATGAGCATTTTCTCAGTTTTCAAATTGCCTTACATTCAATTGCTACTTTACTTCAACAAAGGGCACCAGTTTACTAAGTAATCTGCATGTTTATTTTTTTCGTTGTGTATTTTCGCCCACTTTTATTTCCATGGCACAATTAAGAGGGGCGGATGGGATGGCAGCTCATAGTTTGTATTCAAACGTCATTAATAGTCACGCCCTACTGCCTTTTATTCAGTACCACTATTTGACGTTATTTTTGGCGGAATGTTAGTCCGTTCTCGTGGTTTAGGTTCCCATTTGAATTCGATACACGTTAACTTCCCGTTTATTTTTTTTGCAGCTTTCCTTAAAAAAGCCGAACAAGTTAAAGCTGAAAGGAAAGTGCACAGTCATTATTTTCTTAGTTGAGACAATTAGAAATCTAGGAAAGCCCACGGCGAAAGGCCTGCTGCCGCGGGGCATGGTCAAAATGCCGATCACCTGAATTCGCGTCGGAGCAAGAGACTGGTTTGCCACAGTAGGTTGAGCAAATTGAATTTTGTTTCAATAAGTCGGCAAAAGACGTCGTAATCTTTCCGATTTTTTCATGTGAACTCTTTACTGTCCAGACAGATTAGATAAATATGCTTATCAGCAGATAAGGGTACTCTGTATAAAGACGACTATGCCGATGTTTCAGCGGAATACTATAAAAAATTGAAAAAACATACTCAGTCGCTATCGAATCATAGTTGTCTTACTAATTTTTTCGAGTATGCCGGTCGACATATAGTACTTTAGTAAAACATGTTTCCCCTATCCCGGGAAACTTAGGTTCCCAAAGCAACACTATCACCAAAACAGAAACTATGACTTTCATTTTTTCCCTTAGATAAGACGCGTCAATAGGAACCATTCCATCCCGTAATACAGCTGGCCTTGTGCCAAATTCCAGAGATTAGATTAAGGTTTCGTTTGGGGTCAGTGTTAAGACATGGGAATGGATGTCCTCCCCTGAGTTAAGCGCAATGTCCCTTTTATACTAGGAGTGTTCCTATTTACATGTGTGAACTATTATTAACTAGATCTTGGAGTCTTTGAGGAAGTCAGTTCGAAAATGTAAGGATATTCATGCATCTCTATGCTCTAATGCCTTGCTCTTCTTCTACGAACCCTGTAGGTTGATTTTGTCAACAGACATGAAGCGAAGACAATTTAAAAGACTGAGGGGAATCTTGCGCGTTGTCTACTGGTGCTAACGCAGTCAACCTGTGACTGCTAAATAAAACGATCGGTCACTACGGTCATCCCATGAGTGAACATACCAAGGTAACGAAATGGACTAATCACTCTCGTTTAATATAGAACAGTGTGCTACTCACCGCATTCGGGGATGCAAAAATCATTGACCGAAAGTATGACGGCACAGATTGGGAGAGATGCTGGGATACGGCAACAAGTCCTACCTCTCTGCAAGCCTCATTTACAGTCATCTCGGCGATGACCACAGTTACAGATTTTGGGATGTGTTTTTACCCTCTTTGTCGAGGGTAGATGTTTGCTTGCTGAGAATACGCCAGGACAAAACGTATCGGTTTCTGAAACCCTTTCTTCTAATGCTACTCTGAAGATCGTCTGTGTTTTGTTTGTCAGTATTCTAGCCCAGGGGGATCAGAAATTTTCGGCGATAGTTTTATGACAAGACTCAAATAAACTGGCCCAGCTGTGCATTCTTGTCACTCGGCATGCACAAACTACAACCACATATTGCCGATTAAATTGAACATGCACTTTATAAATTTTTGACTGGAATACTCGAAACGCATCCTTCTGAGCAAGTCATTTATGCGGGATGAATAATGAAAAAGGTAGCAGAAACTGCGTTGGATCCTTCTGGCCGAATGACTTTTATCAGTCAGCAGTGTGCCTTAAACTTAGATTTGACTGATGACGGCTGATAGGCCGGAACCGGCCATTACGAACTGCCTGTCTTCGTTAGCATTTAGTTTCCATCAGTGTCGGTAGCTGTATGATATCCTTCTAGGGCTCTAAATTGAGCTTCAAAGCGCAATAGTACAAACAGGTTCCGAACTGCAGCTGCATTAGTCAGCGATTATTTCAAGTTTAAGTTGTTTATTGTATTATGTTTTCGGTTGTAGAAAAGTATTTATTAAAGAAAGTGGAGATCAATAAAGGACGCATATGTGTCTTAACAAAGTAGCCGTATGAATGCATGCGGTGACGTATTATGATGACAAAACTTCCGATTCGTCCACCTTATCTGGCGGTATCAATTACTGGCTTGTCCTCTCAAAAAGCGTGCTATTAATAAGTATTAACATTGCGGAGTTCGAATGGTCCAGGAGTTTTCCTTGCACGGCAGGAATATCCTCATCATACCATACTCTAGCGAGTTTGCTTGATTCGGGCTCTGAAGCCCCGTTCTGTTCGGGCAAATATTCAGATAGTGTCTTTATAAAAAAAAGTACGCAGCACTGTCCCTCTCGTTGCATTTATCTTGCATTTTTAAGTATACAGCTTCAGAATCCCTGTTGGAGTGTTTTCTTGAAAAACAGAGGATGCTCTCGTTAGTTACACCCCAGACCTACTGTAAGTGCATCCTCATTCAGAAGACAGTTTTAGTGAAATTTCCGACTGACATACCAGAAAGAGGAAACAGTATTCACGTGACCGTTTCCGATAAGCGATCTCAGCTGTCGTCTAGCCTAAAACGGTGTGAGTCAGAGGACCATGACACATGACAGTTCGACCATCGGTTTCGATGATGTCCACCGTGTGCTCCACAGTTGCAGCAGCAGTGGGAGCAGGGACGGTGACTTACGCAGGGGTTTATAGTGAAAGTAGACTTGCGTGGCATCTAACTACACTCTTTCCTCCTCCCTCGCCCGAGCCCGGTGTCAAGACAGAGTCCAGAAGACCGGAGACGAGGGAGGCCGCAGGTGGATGGCTCGGACGGATCCTCACCTTGGCGTTCCACCACACCCCCTGGTCCACACAACAATAACCAGGATTTCAACCAATCACAACAGAGATTTGGAGGCTGGCACGGCCGAAGCCGCACCTAGGCGTACCGCCAACGCCTGGCTCGGATCCCACATTGTGGTGGGAGTGCCATAAAGGCCACATTAAAAAGGAGCCATTGCAGCCTGACTCTCAGACCGCCTCCATTCAAGGAGGAGGTCCAAGTTACCCCGTCAGTTGGCAACCTTCCAAGCCACGGCTTTTAGCGCACCGTGATAGCTTCAAGCGCGTCAGATTGTTTATAGTGAGGAGAAAGTGCGTTGAGTCGTCGACCTCACTCGCCCATCCCACTCGCACGCCCCAGCCGCTGTCCGAGCCGGTCAGCAGACTGGAGTGAGGAGTGGGCGCGGTGGCTGTCATGGTCGACTGACCATGACTGCGCGCGCCACGGCACGACCTGGCCCCCCATACACACAAAACCAGGATTTCACACCACGGGGGTTGAACGGCGTGTCTCTCACTTGCGTGAGAGGGCCGTGGAAGGTGCAGCTTCAGCCCGTCCCCAGCCCACCAGTCCGCCACTCCACACAACGCACACACACACACAACGCGACGAACTGCGTGAGCCGAGAGCGGGTGTCAATCAGCAACCTTCCTATCCACGACGCTTGACGTGTCGGGATAGTCTCGGGCTCAAGTCACCCGTGCAGCCGAAGCCGCATGGGGACCGAGTCGAGATGCACACTTCCCACTTGCGTGGGAGGTGGCAGTTAGGTGCGTGTTGATGTGTGGTGGTGATGGTGGAGGAAGATAGGGAGTGTGTGAATGTGTGGTGTAACCGGCGGTTGTCTACCGCAGGTCATCGTGGATACGCATGTGTCCGAATAGGCCCATGCGATGCCTGAAAGTTCGAAGACAGTGTGGGCAGTTGAGTCGAGCTTGGTGGGTGTAGGTTGGTGCTCCAGGCACTGGTTCGCCAGTCTCTGTGCGATGGATTCGCAAGTGACCGACCAGGCCGATGTGTGAGGTGAAGGTGCGTGGACAATGTGGGCATGAGAGGTTGGCGGTGTCGGTGTCAGCTGTAGAGGAAGCGGTGGTGGTGGTGGTGATGGGCGCGTGTGGCGATGGAGCGAGGGGGGTGGTGGGCCTGGTGGGTGTGTTGGATGTGGTGGGTGTGTCAGAATTTTAGTCAATTTCGCTCTCGTGAATGCGCATGTGACCCAATAGACCGATGCGATGCGTGAAGGTGCGAGGGCAATGTGGGCAGTGGAGGCGAGTGCGGTGTGTGTAGGTTGGTGCTCCAGGCACTGGCTCGCCAGTCTCTGTGCGCTGAATTCGCAAGTGACCGACCAGGCCGATGTGCGAGGTGAAGGCGCGGTCGCAGTGAGGGCAGGTGTTGTCCTGATCCTCATCGCTGGATTTGGGAGAGGTAGGGGTGGTGTCTGCTGTTGTGTCGCGGTTGGTGATGTGCGAGACGGCCGCCTGAGCGGCCGCCGTTGGGGCAGTGGTGGAGGAGGAGGAGGATGAGGAGGGGGAGGAGGACGAGGACGAGGAGGAGGACGAGGAGGAGGATGGAAGTGGTGGGTCAGAAGAATTGTCAGAGTTAGTTGGCAGCGGAGGGGAGGAAGAGGCGAGCGGGGGGACGATGGTTGGTGCAACTTGAGAGGCGCAGTTGATCCGAAGGTGTCCAACAAGTCCGATTCGAGCCCGGAATGTCCGTTGACATCGAGGACACGTTGGAAGCGGTTGTGCGGCGGCGTTGCGTATTGGGCGAAGTTGTGATTTGCGGGCTTTGCGTTTCGCTTTGGCGGCAGCGATGCGGTTGGCTTCGTAGATCGCAGCGCCTGTCTTCACTGTCCTCCTCCAGGTCGGTCGATCGAGTGCGAGCTCCTCCCAGTTGGTGGGGTTGATTTGCAGGCGTTTCAGGGAGGACTTCAGCGTATCCTTGTAACGGCGAATCTGGCCTCCTTGACGGCGAGAACCCGTCGCGACGTCTCCGTAGAAGAGTGTGTAGGGTGTAGGGATGGCCACTATCACTCAATTACTCGAAGCAACCGCCTTAAT
The DNA here is from genome assembly GCA_902702965.1 of Spirometra erinaceieuropaei. Classification (NCBI taxonomy): domain Eukaryota; kingdom Metazoa; phylum Platyhelminthes; class Cestoda; order Diphyllobothriidea; family Diphyllobothriidae; genus Spirometra; species Spirometra erinaceieuropaei. Next base: position 322,496 of record CACRXP010000437.1, on the reverse strand, counting down.
CGTGCTTTTGAGCTCTTTTTTGCCCATGAGACATAGTCTTGTTGGGCGCGCACAAGGATATAAGGTGGTTAGTTGGACGAACATCTGACAGTTGCACCCGTCGCAGGTTGTTGAAATGGCGTCATTACTACGATCTAGTCCTTGTTCACGCTAAAAACGAGACCGTAAACACCCCCAGCGACCGCGCTTCCCAAGCGCAAAACGTCGTTTTTCGTTCTTTTGTCTTCACCAGTAGCCATCGGCATGGTTCCACTGCAAGCTTTCAGCCTCCAAAACCGCAGGCTAACAGGCAGACGAGGGACTGTCTATTCCTTGTGGGTAGCGCTGTCTTTCGAGCATATCACCTGCCGGTAAAGTGTTACCTCTCCTGAATCCACAAGTATTCTTTTTATGAATAGTTCGAAAGACTTATTATGCAATAGTCCACTGGCGGGATGGTAGTTGGTAGCCCTGCCAGTTAGCGATCCTTTCCTGCACTTCCAGTTTAAGGCACTACGATTTCAGTAGCTGTTATTACGTTCTCAATATGTCTGGGAGTGCAGGCGCAGAAGCCCTGTCAGGATGACTTTCTTGTTCACTTTAACCGCCCCGAGAACCAGGCGATGCAAAAATGCCTATATAGATTAATCGTATTGCACCCCCCACACGTACAGCTTTAGTAAAAGGCGAAAGATTTATCCTAGGCGGATTATGATTAATCATGCTTCTCATTACCATCCTAGGCGGATTGGCGCGGGTCTCCGTTTTGTCGGTTTGCCTGCGTCCTTGGGTCTTTTTACTCCAGACCTCCTGCAGAGTTCGACGTGATCGTGTACGAAGAGGACAACCGTCGCGCAGATAGGGTGTCTACCGATTCTCCACCCACGTATAGCACACAACTACTGACATAGTTTTAATTCTAAGTGTGGCCACGGTGGCAACAAACTATTATTTGCGGATTTTCTCTTCCGCTCAAACATATTCTTGGAATTAAAGTCTTACCCCGCTTGCGTTATGCCGTCCTGCGTGTCGCTGCTTGATTCTCGTGTTCTCATGTCCATTCTGTCGGTTTCAGTAATATCGCACATACTGCGGAATGACCTTAAGACACTTTGCCCTCTTCCCATTGGTTGTTCACCTTCAGTTGCTATTCTTTCCAATCTGGGGTAAGGCTGCATTTATTCCGCATACCGTTCTAATTAACCATGCTCATTTCCATACCCTTCTTGCATTTTCCACCTTATTTAAATTAGGCTTTCACTTTAGCAGGAGCGTCAATTCCAGGCATACACTACCAGCGCCATTTACGCCTCCACTCATTTGCCCCACCCGTATAGCCCCTATTACCACCGGTCCCGTAACACAGGTAGCTGGGAGTTTTCGGCACCGGGAGGGCTACCAACTACCATCTAACCAGTCCACTTATGGCGAACCTTAGATGTTACTTAAATGAGTATTATTTTCACCTTCATGCCAAACCAGCGCTGATGCGCTTCCTAGAGCAGCATAATTTATTATCTGATGCGCAGCATGGGTTTCGTAGTGGCAGGTCTTGCGTGACTAACCTGCTCAACTGTTTGGAACGTTGGACTCGGTCAGTTGATGAAGGCAATGCGCTGCATGTAGTCTATATCGACTTTAAAAAGGCATTTGATAGTGTCCCACATCAGCGACTCCTGCACAAACTGAGCCGAACAGGCGTTAGGGGTAACCTCTTAAAGTGGATTCAAAGCTTCCTATTAGACCGTTGTCAAACTGTCCATGTCGGTGGCCAGAAGTCGACGGAGGTTGCCGTAGAAGGCGGTGTTCCCCAAGGCTCAGTTCTTGGTCCTACTTTGTTCATCATTTACGTCAACGATTGCGTGAGTGAACTGGATTGTGGTGTTGCCATGTTTGCGGATGACATTAAGCTCTGGAGCGTCATTCGAACTGCAGATGACGAAGAGCATCTGCAGGCGAACCTAAATCGACTCCAACAGTGGTCAAAGGCGTGGCTTCTGCCGTTCAACGAGAAAAAGTGCAATATTCTACGAGTCGGCAGAGCTCGCTCTCCGAACCATATGGCCTACTGCCTAAATGGTATACCACTGCAAGAAGTGGACTCGCAGAAGGACTTGGGAGTATGGATTACGACCTCGCTCAAACCCTCGCTGCACTGCACGAAGATAGCCAAATCTGCCATGTCAGTCCTCTACCTTGTCAAGCGGGCTTTCTCTGCCTTTGACGAAGACTACTTCGCTAAAGTCTTTCGAACTTTTGTGCGTCCGCAACTAGAATTTGCTATCCAAGCTTGGAGACCCTGGACCGCGAAGGACCTCAGCATCCTTGAAAGGGTTCAAAGGCGTGCAACGAAACTTGTGGCAGGACAGGGTTCACTAACATATGCAACGCGGTTAGCTAACCTTGATCTCTTTCCCTTGAGTTACAGGCAGTTACGGGGTGACCTGATACAAGCCTTCCGTATCATACGCGGTCAGGACTGCAGCCTCGTACCGGGTGACTTCTTCGAGTTAGCAACCACCACAAATCTACGGGGCCATCCATTCAAACTACGTGTGACAGGAGCCAGACTGGACACACGAAAGTTCTTCTCCAACAGAGTGCTAGAAGCCTGGAATGCCCTGCCTGTGGATGTCGTTATGTCTGCTTCCGTCGAGGTCTTTAAGAGGAAGCTGGATTTGTGTAGCAGTGTGCACTAAATTACCACCCCGATCTCTGCAACCTCGACAAATTCCGTTATTATAATACTACTTGCTATATTTCAGTAACATTTTAAATTGAATTTATTATTGTACCAACCCATCGCCTACGCTTACTGACATGCACATATGCAAATTTTGTCCCCGGATATATTATTTATTTCGCTGCACTCGAAACGACAGCTCTACAACTGCTCGTACCACTAAAATTCGAGACAGTTTGTTTGTCTGTACAGACCTGACGTTTTTCCGATTATTTGTTCCTTTATGATACCTTTTCGAGTTTTTGAGATTTTGCAGTTGCTTGTAAACAAATAGGGAGTTCAAAGGTGAAAACCTACATTTCCCTCAATAAACTGAACTGAACTGAACTGATATGATTGTAGATAAAACAAAGTAATTGCGGATCCCATATGCCTGACGAAGTTTATTTTGCTCCATCAGACTGATTTGTTTGAGGCAGTGCCAACTTGAAATCCGGAGCATTCATTGCCTCAAAGCAATAAAGCCCTAGCCACAGCTGAGATTTCCTAATTATATTCCCAACCTTAAACGCAACCTTAACTGCAGCCTTGCCGCTAACCCCAACTCTAGCTTTATAACTAACCGTAAACGGTTTCCTAACTTTTATCATACCCATATTTCTAACATTAAAGTCCAGACCGGTTTTAGCCAGTTAAACATCGTAAAACACATCTTTATCCAGAACATTCTATTCCTGCACAGGATTTAAGAGTCGGATAGCTCACTATGTGAATTACTCCTCATTCGCCAGAGAGTCTCTATCTAGTCTTTTAGACGGTTCTCCGCGTTTTTCCAGGAGCATATAATTCTATTTACTTTGAAAGTCTATTTACATGTTTAACTAACTATGAAAGTGCTTGTCCAAAAACGCCCAAACATATTTAACCCCAAAATAGGTTTTTAGAGAGAAAAGGGGCATTTAAAAGAGTTCTTTCTATTCTTATAGAGATCAAAAGATTATTTCCACATAACTTTACCCCATATGAAATGTCACAGGGCAGTAATACTTCCATAAAAATAACACCAAAATCTTTTCATACAACCCAGAAAACTATTTCTACGCCTATAAAGGCAAATACGGGCCCTCCGCCATGTTTACCTCCCTCTTGATGCTGTTTATCCCCTAAGATTGGACCCTCTAAATCTTCACGGCTAAACAGATGTCCGTAATCAGGCAGCTAGTTTACTTTTATGCCCAGGCTGAGGGAAAGACAAAGGAATTGCCATGGGACCCACGACTCTTACCGCCAACAATGTGCTTTTCCTGGGAAATCGGGGATCAGCGGCCACATCAAAATGACCATGCTTTGTTTTGCAGCGCCTTAAACGTGAGTGTTAAGTTGAGTTATTTGAGTGTCTGCCAAACCCACAAGAATCTCCAGGAGGTGTAATGTTGCCAAGTGGGAAGTTCTCAGCATTAGTACATGCCCTGAAAGCACTTGCAACGACCTAAAATGTGATTTCATGAAACTTCGACCTTGCGACCCGCAAATTCTCCCTCTTCCTACATTTTTCACCTGACATGACTAACGACCTGTATTACTAATATAATTCGCAATCGACAAAGGAATTTTGGAAAACGTGTGTGAAATTCATAGTACGAGTGAAGAGTGGATCTTTGGGCGAGTTTGTTTTCAAAAAACCCGTGAGGTCTATGCCTATACGCAAAGAAAAAGTGTAAATAAAATTAGTCTAGTTCTGATACATTGCGCAATACGGACTCATATTTGTTCAATAGACAAAAGTGTTCTGTTACTGAATACCAGAGCATTCAAAAGTGGACAACGAAGACATAATGATCGCCATTTGATGGTGTTCGATTTGCAACAGTTACCAATATACTGAGTTCTGTTCTGTCATTAGAACTTGATGTTATAATTATGACGCTATTTTTTTTCAAAGCCTCCTGTTAACGAGTACCAGGTTTATTCTGCTTTTACGACGCGCTTGCTTCAACATTTTTGAGGTTCCCATTTAATTTATCATAAAGTAGGGACTTTTAGTTATATTGCTGACAGCCACAGTTGGGTTCGAGTTTAATATAGACTTTGTCGTATGTTCCTATATAACTTTCACATAGTTTACTACGCTTTTGCGACCGAGAAATGTGTAGACTTAGATGAATCTGCCAACGGTTTTATAGAAAATTCGTCTGCTGAGATTTGATTTTATAAGACACTCGCCATATAGCCATCAAGGCTGGTAAAGCAGCGCATTGTATTACTGTATGAATCATACATTCTGAGTGGCTACGAAAACCTCTAACCACTACAGGTATCTATAACAACCTCCATATTATAAGGCATTATGAGGAACATGCAGTTTTACAACTAATTCCGGCCTATGCTAGTCTTTACAAAGGTATGTGTGATTTTACCCAACGATGACTTCATAGCCAGCTTGACGGTCATCGTAATTTGCTTTCTTTCTTAAACATCTTTGACGAAAATGAAATATTTCGAATCACAACCACACTAAGACGTTTCACAAACTGCTCCTGCCCGTCTACTATCCACATTATCTACTTCTTACCGCTTTAGAAAGGCCACCAACTTGACTGTCAAGCAGATGTTGGTGTTTCGCAACACTTTGAATGTCCAGGCGAATCGTACTTATTAGATCTGATTACAACAGTCGAACTGAGGCTGTTATTTATCCTCTAACCCCTCTGAACCGTAATTCGTCCAAAGGAGCCGGAAGAGTAAATGATGCGAGCGACTGATTGGGTTTAACTACATTCAACTGTCAGAAGCCCTGTTTGAATGAATTATCAAGTTGAATCAGTAATAAGTTTTAGTCTGTTCTGCTATAGAAAGAAAATAATCCATGCTTGGAAAATTATCGAGTCAAAGTCTTCAGCTAAATCTCTCTGCTCCCTGTAGTCAGGATATGAATATGCCAATTCCGAGAAATGAAAACTTGTTTATGAAGTGCTACGCCTATTGTCAAGATATATCTAATTTTTTGGATTTTTGTTTCCTTAGCACGAAACACATAATTTCCCTCTTTTCAGACAATCACTCTTACCCTTTCTTACGCGTTTATCGTGTCTCAACTCTTACTACTACCCACACCTCCAAGACATTTGATTGCTGTCTGTGGTAACTGACTGATTTAGTCACCGCGTAGAACCAATCAAGTATTTCACAGGCTTTCCCTGGGGAGATCATGAGAAATCTGGCTTTTGCTCTCGTCAGACAAGTTCTCCCGGCGAACGGCAAGCATCAGAGCTGTATAGACCCCTTCAGGAGAAATACCACCCACAAAATGTGGCCGCAGTTTGGGGCGTCGACCCAAGAGCTGCCTCTTGTGTTCTGTTTGTGTGAGGCCCGCACAACCCTAGGTGGACTAAAAAACGTTACATGTAAGAAGTCAAGAACATCGTGAGATTGCTGCTTGCTGATGTGTCTGCGTGGTCTTCTTAGGAAACAAATTTTGCACACGAGCGGAAGACTTTCTGGCGCAGGCACACATCCTGAAGATCGGGGAGAAAAACTACCACACTTTGTGTTTCAGGCCCATGAAGCACTGAATTAAACATGTGAATGTAGTTTTAGCAGAAAAACTTTCGCAGGCCTATTCGAAGTGCACATGGGTAATAAACAAATGCTGCTGCTAATTCTCACTTGGCATATTATTGGCTGGGAGTAGGTATCTTTCTAGGTAGTAACAATAATTGCACGTTGAAGATCTGGCAGTAATAAATGTGTAATATGTATTATCGGTTTTCATTTGGTGCATAAATCTAGTCACATATTGGAAAAGTCTGTAGACAACTTCGGGTCTTTAAATGAACTTTTGGAATTCGTGCCTTGTTAAAGTTTATTCCTGGGTAGAGTTATTCGGACTTTCAAGAACTTGAAAGCACATGTATTCCTCGTTCTGATGGAAAACTTATACTTCCCATGCCGCAATTTATTCAACTAAAATGTGTATAGCCTTTTTTTAACAATGTAGAGGATGCTGCCGCAGCTCAAAATGTTCTAATAGACAAAAATCACAGTGCTTTATCTCAAAATATGAATATATCCTTATCAGTTAGTCGCGTGAGGTCCTGTAAGATTGCCAAAATTGTTAATGTTCCGAAATCAAACAGCTCGTGCCCTAAAACAGAACAAATTACATGAATTTGCACTAATTATTTTATAAAATAGGCTGCATAAAAATAGGCATTTCGATGGGGCTGAAGGTTTGCACACTTAGATTCAACTTCCAAGATGCTATTCAGTGTGCTTTGAAGCAAATTTAGATGTGCACTAGGCTGGGCTAAAGAATGAGAAATATAAAAGGAAAATGTTGGCGTCCAGAGTCCTTTAAAAAAAATTGTCAGTCTCTCCCATCGGCACGTCCTTCTGAATGCGCGCAATGAAATAGAAAACTGCCAGACCAGTCAGTAGCTTTAAGTATCTTTAGCTAAATGACTTTCAGCAGTGGAAGGCGGTAAGCCAACGACTCCTGCTCTAATCTACTTATCTGATATTTTGTATAATGCTTAATCTGAGATAATAAATAGTTGGCATGAACAAGGGTTCCGATTGGCTAGCGTATGTTTGTTCTTGTGGCGGCGGCAAGTCACTTTTCTGCTTAAAGACGTGGATGGATGGTAACAGACGGGGAAGCTTTCGTCAGCCGTTCTACCGACTACACAAGGAGGAATTTGAGACGGGCGTTTCCATTGCCTTTCAAACAACCGTAGGCGGGACACATTAAGAGTGTGGCCTTGGGAGGAATATGCAAGCCTAACAGCATCCAGTGGTGTAAAGTAATTACTCATGAAACGGTTGATTCTTCATTCTGTTTTATGCGCATGAATATTGACAGCATTCGTCCTTATTAAAAACTACTAATATTCATGTATGTGTTTGTTGGTTAACGCAAACTGGTAAGAATTCCAGTTCTTTCTGAAAACTTGAAATTTTGTTTGCAGTGCAGACGCACGTGTCATAATTGCTGCAGTCTCATTTTGTATTTCATGCGAATGTTGTCAGCGCCAAGACCACTGCTGGGTGGATGCATGTGAACATCGAATCACTATATACCTTTGATTGCGTTGAAGCATCATTATGCCGACTGGCGGTATGTTCACCATAGTAACATTTTGTTGGACGCAGTAAAGAAGGGAATACACATTTGTGGAATTCAGAGGATTCAACGACAATGGAGCAGAACGACTAAACAACGGACAATACAATATCGAGGAAGCACTTGACCTGGAAATGTAAAAATCTCCTTTTTCAAGAAAAATTTTCTCAGCAAATACCCGCCTTTATGATTACGCACATTGGAAAACGCAGTTCTCAAATTTACTTTGATATATTTACATATAAACCCCTAAATAATGTCACACTAAAGTAAGGGTTAAACTATACTAATCTCGCAGGCTAATTAATACCTTTTGATTTCTCAGAGATGGGTGGGTTTTTCAGAGGAACAATGATCTGTTGTGAACAACACACTAAATAGTCTAAGCAAGCTACGAAAATGCATTTTTTTCCAGGTTGATTATAATAAAAGAGTAGGATGCGTGCTAAACAGAATTGCAAAACGATCATTTAGGAGCTGGAACAAAAATACTTCAATGTGGAGTCTATTTTCGGCAGCAAAAAGACAAACAGTAAATATGAGAATCATTTGAAGGCATTGATAAAAGCTCGTGTAAAAAGTGTGTGTTGAAAGTTTGTCAAGTGGTTGACAAAAAACGAAATCGAAATAAAAAAAATCCATAAGAGCATGATCAGTAAATTCTGATTTTTTCCAAGTTTTCAAAGTGTTACGAGTATCTGAGTCTGACTGATTGCCGATTGAGGAGAAATGAAGTAACCCAAGAAAACCGGTAGCCCGAAGGACAAGCATCTATTCACTTTCGCCTATTTTCTATCCAATTACCATGCATAATTTACTTATTTTTTCTCCTAAAAGACATTACACTCTAAAAATAGTGTTCCTCCATACAGGGTAAGCGACAGATGCAAAGGCAGTTCGTTTTCTAAATGAGCGACCGAAGTAAGATGCATAGAGACGCTGTGCACAACAACACTGAGGGTTTAAAGTCGGACCCAAATTGGTCGGCTATGAGCACGTTAAACGCAAAGCACCCAGAGATAAAGGTAGAATTGAAAATAAAATTAACAGCCTAACCTAAAACAGCAAGTCATTATGTTGTTAAAACTGTATGTCGCTATTTTTGAGACAGTCGGGCAGGACTATAGTCTAGTAATCTGCGTATTCACATAAGCTCGCCAGCCCAACTTACATAATTAACGACCGAGGATATCAACTTCCTCATCGTTTTGAATCTATATGATAGCGAAATTTTTCCTAGTAGCTTATTCTAAGCTCTGCTTTTGTTAAGGCCCATCATCAGTATCTTTGACTTAACATGCAAACGATTTTAACAAAATACAACATCCGAGCCGAATGGAGGCAATGTTATATATGTTTTGTTTAAAACAGAACGGGTTGTCTAATCTAGAATATCAGTATCCTCCAACTGAAATTCTTTGCCTTTTATAGCAAATCAGTAGTGCAGGTCCATCAAATGGCGTTTGCTTCAAAACGTCTAACTAGAGGTACTCCAATCGCTTATGGTATTTTTTTCATCCTCAGCACTAAATTGTTTTTGTACGTTATTATTTTCGTCTATTTTATTTATCTATACAGGTCGACGACACAGGATTGTTGATCTGATACAAACGTTTTTGACTTATGTATTTGCATGTTTCCAGATAAAGTTGGCATTTCCAGCCAACGTAATACATTCTTCAGTACTTCCTCTATGCTTTCATTTTCCTGAAGATCGTTTGCCGATGCTTGGAAATTTGGCCGGTGCATTCAAGCGAGTTTCCTGGTTTGGATGGCGTTTTTTGCATTCAATCGTATTTCACGAATTGGGTTCCTTACTGTATATACTTTTTGACCGAACTCATTAAACCTAATGAACGAAATTTAGATGATTATTTTGGGACATATAAAACATTCTGCATCTTATTTATTCAGCACCCGTTCCGAAAAACGTTCTTTTTTTATTCCAAGTATGTTTTAAGTAAGTTTTTAGGGCAAAAGTTTTATAAATTTGAGCCTAAACCGTTGAGCCTTACCTTCTATCGGAGAGCCTTTCCATTCTAATAACTGTCCCAGACCAAGTTTGTTGGCTCCCTAGAACGGGCCACAGGATAGATGGCTAGACCAACGCAGGGGTTAGATTGTCATCTGGCAGGCGTTATCGGGAATGCGTATCCGTAACAGATGCCAACATTCGGGGTGTAGTGGTGCAAACGCAAGTCCTGTCAGTTGGGATCCGAGCCGCCTCCTGTCATATTTGCTGTGGACCAGTGGGCATTGTATTTAGCCTAGATGTGGGTTTTCGTCGTACCAGCCATCCGCATCCGATCTTTTTGGCTTTGTCCTGACACCGGACCCATTTGAGAGGGGAGAGACTGCGATAGACGCTGTGCAGGTGTGCCACCGCCAAACCAACTCTCGCGCGAGTCGTGACCTTGATCTGACTCTGCTGTGGAACACACAGTAGACATCGTCAGAACCGACGGTCGAGCTGTCGCATCAGTGCATGTCCGGCTGTGGGTCCATGGGATAGTCGTTGTAGGTCACTCACTTGCTTGAAAGTGTCGACTACGCCTAGTATCTATTAGCTGGCACCTAACTCTCACATGCGGCTGCATAAAAGCAGCCTCTGTAGGTAAATAGGTAGGCTGAATACCGTTTGATTGTCTTAGCCTGCTCACGTTAACATTTCAATACTCAGCAAGCCAGACCCAATGGCTGGAAGTCCTGCCCTTTTCTGCTTCTTCGTACCGTTTCTGCGTCGTCCTCCTTCGCCTTCTACTCTCTCTAGTCTACTCTCTTCTCCCACGGTCAGACATTCTACTGCGGGGACTGCATGCAATCTCGTAGGTGGCCCAGTCCACTAATCGTTGTCTCACTAGATCCCGCGCCTCATAGTGGAGGGCAGTATCCATGTAGTGCGACAAAACAGCACCGCTTACCCCTATGAGGAGAAGGCGACTATGAAAGGTGTTCTAGACAAAGCTTGGTTCACGACATCAGCGCTCAGACCGTGGCCCTCAGACTGCTAAGCATGCGGTTAAAACCAAAACACAAGACACCATACTCTCTCTCCTCCTCCTCCTCCTCCTCCTCATTCCACAGGCAGCTAGGATAAGTCCGCTCACTCTGTCAGCTTGGAATGTTCTTTAAATTTTAGATAACCCCAGGAGCAACCGGCCGGAACAAAGGACGGTGTTAGTCACTCGGGAACTGTAGTGCTACCAGGTGTAAAGTACTGCATTCAGCGAAACCAGATTATCTGAACAAGGCCAGTTGGAGGAGGCTGGTGACGGCCACACCTTCTTCTGGAGCGGTCGTCCAAGGGCAGAACTACGGGACGCGGCCGTCGTCCTTGTCATCCGGAACGACATCGTGGGACGACTGTCCTATCTGCCGCTGGACATCAACGATCGATTGATGAGCCTGCGTCTGCCTCTTGGTGGATCTTACTTTGTTACGATCATCAGCACCTACACCCCAACAAATATCGGCTTAGACTAGGCGAAGGCAAAGCTCTGTTTGAACCTGCACGCCCATCTGGGGACTGTGCCGAAGGAGGATAGACTGATTTTCACCGATGGCTTCAATGCCCGCATTGGCACAAATCATACCGCATGAAGGGGAGTGATGGGTCATCACGGAATCGTCGGCTGCAAAACACTGGCCTTCCTCTCCAGCGAACTTGCGCTGAATACCGCCTCCTGCTGACCAGCACCTTCTTCCTCCTTCCGATGCAAAAGAAGGCCACCATAATGCACCCCCGATCGCGGCGCTGGCAGTTGCTCGACTATGTTCTCCTCCGGCGTTGAGATCGGCAGGACGTAATGGTGACCAAGGCTATCTTCGACGCCGATGCCTGGACCAATTACCGTCTCGTCATCTCCCAGATGTGACTCCTTCTGCAACCGCGCAGGAGACCACAAGGTAAGCGACCTCCAAGTAAGTTAAATACCGATTTCTTGCCTTTGTCTGCTCACCGTTAGTATCTCAGCAATCAACTGATCCAGGGGCTGGAAGGACTACGAATGGCAGATGAAAACGCCCCCATGTAGACTCTGTGTTGCCAACTAGGGGACGCCGTCCACTCGACCGACCTGGCTGTCCTCGGTCACGTACTTCGTCAGCACCTAGACCGATTCGACGGCAACGATGCGGTCATCAGTAACCTGCTCGCCGAGAATAAAAGACTACTAAGGCCTAGCTCGACCGCGCAGCCGACGCGAACAAAGTGGCCTTCTACCGATGTCGCTGCCTTGCGCGGCGACGGTTGCGAGAACTACAGGAACCCTTGACTGCTCGCAAGATCGAGGAGATCCAGGGCAATGCCGACCTCAACGAACTAAAGAATTTGGTCAATGAGATCAAGCCGAACGATCAAGCCCCGATGGATCAGCGTTTCTGGTGGAGAGGTAGCGGATTCTGAAGCGTTGGACCGGGCACTTCAGAAGCGTTCTCAACCGTCCTTCCACAATCTCCGACGCCGCCATCAGCCGGCTACCCCAAATGGAAACCAATACCGACTTGAATCTACCGCCATCTATCCCAGAAACCATTCGCGCCGTGAAACGAATCTCTAACGGGAACGCACCGGACTCCGGTGCAATCCCAGCTAAAATCTACAAGCATGCTAGTCACCGACCAACTAATGGCGTTATTTCAGAAGGTGTGATGTTGCGGGCAGGTTCCTTGTGATTTCAATGACGCCACCATTGTCCATCTGTACCAGCGAAAAGGAAACCGGAAACTATGCAACAATCAGAGGGGCATCTCGCCGACCAGTATCGCCGGAAAGGTCTTTGCCTGAATTCTCCTCAAACGCCTCAACGGCCACCTAGAGCAAGGACCACCACTGGAAAACTAATGTGGATTCCAGCGACACCGCGCAGCCACTGCTCTTCGTCGACGATTGCGCACTCAACAGCACGACAGAAGAGAATGTGGGACGGAGCATGGATCTTTTCGCCTGTCGGCACCCTTATCGTACTTGTGGTGAGGTACCTGACTAATTTACCTTTGACAATTTAGTCCCACTTTCTTTGACCGCATTGCTTGTTTGAATGTGACGAGAAACGACACACCTGTTCAACCCGCCTCGCTAGCGCGCTCCTCTGTCGTGGTCTGTTGTCAGTTTTCTTAACGTTCAAAATCTCTATATTATTCACTGCTCCGTTTTTACTTGCTGCCTTAAGGCTAGGGGCTTGCGAGATATAACTCGTTAGTTCGTGACAACATTGCCTTTTACGACAGACTGACCACCAATACGGACAAGACGGTAATCGTGAATTAACAGCCATCGACCGCTGAATACAGTGTCCCCCCATCCGCGTCAACAAAGCCAAAATGAAGCCAGTGGGTGACTTCTATTTACCTAGGCAGCACAATATCTCGCTGCATCACAATCGATGACGAAGCGGCCCTCTGGATCTCCAAAGCCAGTTAAGCCTTTGACCGGCTGCAAGTCTTTGTGATGAATCGCCATGGCCTGTACTGAATACCAAACTGAAGATGTACAGGCCCGTCGTCCTGACGACACCTCTCTACGGAACAGAGACCTGGACCGTCTACTCCAATCATGCCAGGAAGTTCAACCACTTTCATTTCAGCTGTCTTCGCCGAATACTCAAGTTGAGATGGCAATACAAGAAATCCGACACGGACGTTCTTGAACTGACCGAAATCCTCAGGATTCACGCATGCTGAGGCGACTGAAACTACGTTGGAACGGCCATCTCCCCTGGAATGGAAGGTACACTTTTACCGAAGCGAATCTTCTGTGGGGATAACGCCACCGGTGCTTGCCAAATGGGAGGACCAAAACGACGCTACAAGGACACATTGAAGAATTTTCTTAAGGGAGTGCATATGAACCCAGAGACCTGGAAGGATCTCGCCCAGAACAGGCCGGCCTGGTTAATAGAAGCGATGACCGGCGCAGTCATCTACGAAGCAACTCCGATTGTTACTGCCAAAGCCATGCGGAAGGTTCGCAAATCATAACTTGCTCGCCTCCTCAATGCCAACCATCCGCCGGTTTCAACATGCCCAAGCTGCCAACCCGCATTCCACACGCGAATCGGTCTCGCTGGACACCTTCGGGCTCAATGCGCCATCATCCCAATAACGTCTACCTTCTTCTTCTTCTTCTTCTTCTTCTTCTTCTTCTTCTTCTTCTTCTTCTTCTTTTTCTTCTTCTTCCACTCCCCCTCGTTCCACAAACTCCGCGCCGACCGCCACCCCCGTCGGTGCCCTGCCGCCACCATCCATCTATACCTTCCGTCCTCCCCTAACCCCAGCATTGGCCGCAGCGACCATCTGCAAAGATATGAACTCAGTTCATACCTGTCCCCATTGCGATCGCACATTCAACTCACACATCGGCCCGGTCGGTCACTTGCGAATCCATCGCACGGATACTGGTGAATCAGTGCCTGGGAGCGCCAACCTACACTCACCGAACCCACCTTGACTGCCCTCACTGCCCCCGTACATTTACTCGCCACATGGGTCTATAAGGTCACATGCGCATTCGCGAAAACCTGCGGTAGACAACCCCGGCCACATCACACATCTTCCCAACACAATTATATAACCACTGCAAACCCTCGATTGCAGGACCCCACGCAAGTGAGAAGTGTGCTTCTCTGCCCCGTCTTTATGCGGCTCCTCTGCTGTATGTGGAACCCGACTCCGAGACTATCGCGGTACGCCATGGCATGGAAGGCTGCCGATTGACGTCTCAACTCAGTCCACGCAGTCTCCCCAGCTGTGTGTTTCTGTGGGATGGGGGACAAGTGGGCAGAGTTTCAGGCCGTAGTGGTCCCACTCCGATAGCCTGTCTCAACGCTGGGTCTCTCGCGAGTGTCTGCATGTGCGCACCAGGGCTGTCTAGTATTCGCCCATTCGGCTTCCCAACCAACCAATCAGATTCCAGGCCGAGTCAGGCATGTCCTGGCTTAAGACGCTTTGACGCATTCCCTGACGGACACTAGGACTGTCACTCTAGGCGCCGAACGCGCTCTCGTCCGGCTGTTTACTCTCTCCAACGCCTCTTCCAGTTATTCTGTACTGGCGTCCACTTTCTCTTACCATTCGGGACCGGGCCTGAAGTTCATGGTTGCCAGGGTCACACACTCGGGCTAGCCTGCTGCGATAAGGCAGGCACGGCTCCTTCTTAGAGCGACTTATAGCACTCCCACGCATGTGAGGAGTGTGCATTACTTAATGGGTAAAGCCTTTCGGTCGACGACTCAGCTATCGCACAGAGACTGGCGAACCAGTGCCTGGAGCGCCAACCTACACTCGCCGCATCCGCCTCCACTTTCCACATCACACTCGCACATTCATGCACCTCACGGGCCTCTTCGGTCAAATGAGCGTCCACGAAAACCTGCGGTAGACATCCGTCGGCCGCGCCACACCATCATATCCTCCCTAACCAGCATCTCATAGCAAATCAACAACACCCACCACAAGCACCCAAATGCCACCTCCCACGCAAGTGGGAGGCGTGCCTCTCGGCTCTGTCTCCATGCGGCTCTCCCGCTGCATGCGTGACTCGAGTGTGAGACTATCACAAAACGTCAAGCGCCGTGGCTTGGGAGGCTGCTGACTGACGCCCCAACAAAGTCCAGGCAGTCCATCCAGTTGTGTATGTGTTTGTGTGGAGTGGCGCACTAGTGGGTCGAGAGACAGACTGCCTAAAATCCTGGCCAAGTGTGTGTGCTGTGGACCTGGGGGTGTGGTGGCAGGCCTAGGTGCAGGTCCGGCCGCGCCAGCCACCTGCGTCCCCCACCGCCCCGGTCTTATTGACTCTGTCTTGACACTGGGTCCAGGTGGGGAGCGGGAAGGGGGAGTGCGGTAGATGCTGCGCAAGTCTACTATCACTTTAAGTTAATTCACGCGCAAGTCACCATGTCTGCCGCACCTTGCTGTGGAGCACACGGTGGACATCGTCGGAAACGATGGTCGAACTGCCGAATGTTATGATCAGCAATCCATGGCTCTAGCAGCCTGGTGGGCACCGGCAGTTCTCCATTACTTGGTCCTCCTGCCTTAGGTCCGTTTGCGCTCTTGCTGTGTATACAGGTCATGTGCATGGATGCCCAGCCACTAACGTCCTTCTCGTCGTTATTGGTCCTGGTCGAAATCTTGGCCAAGTATTTGTTTTGGACCAGAGGGTTTGGGGTATAGCGCCAAAGTGCGGGTTTGCCGCGCCGTCCATTTGCACCCTCCCCGTTTCCGGTCTTCTTGACTCTCTCTTGACACCGGGCTGAGGTGGGGGAGGAGAGAGTGCTGAGCAAGTCCACTCACCGTGCCTGCTTCACCTTGCTGTGGAGCAAAAGGTGGATGTTGTTTGATGAGACAGCCGAAGTATCAAGGGCTGTAATTTGAAATGGAAACATTTACCTTAATTAGATGCAGTTCACTTTGAAACTTTTCAGCCTAAGTTAGATAAAACAGGATGTAAATAAATATACTACTTTCAGAAATGTGGGAGTTTTATATAAAAAGTTAGACTTGCATGTATGGGCGGTATTATGACCCAAATACCTTAATAGCGCCCAGAGAACTTTTTTGTTTTAGCGAACTTTTAGTTTCCTGATATTTGTAAAAATGCCACATGTTATAGTTCGACCGTGGTTGTCGACGATGCTCACCGTGCGCTCCATGACATAGTAAAACAGACACGGTGATTTGCGCGTGATTTGGTACTTAGTGGATGTAGGCTTGCGTTGCATCTACCGCACTCTCTCCTCTTCCCCCACCTGGATCCGGTGTCAACACATAGTCAAAAGACCAGAGGCGGAGGAGGGCGCAGGTGGATGGTACAGCAAAAACCGGCACCTTGGCGCTCCATCCCACACCTCCTGGTCCATACCTAAACCGTGTAAAATTCGCCGTCAAGCAAAAATTTAACTTCTGAGCATATGATAATTAATTTTTTAGTGTAGTTTCTGCTAAGGCGTAATTTAACAATGGAATTGGCACTGCACTAACAGTTTTGGCAGCATTTTAATACTTCTATGGTCGCCAGGTGGGGCATTGACAATCGTAGAACTAATTCTAACAGAAAGAAAAGACGACAAAATTGTTTCGACCTGAAAAGACGAATAAATTCCGTCTACTGCGAAGAAAAACCTATGAACAAATTTTAAAGAAGTGAAAAGCCCGGGCAAGCGTTTCAGGTTCATAGGCAGTACTCAAACACAAAATTAAGGCACTTTGAAGAAGAAACGTACTAGGAAGGTTTTTCCTTTTTAAAGTGCCTATTCATCCCAGGCTTTGGCTGTAGACGTTCATCTTTGTCGGTTATATGCACTCACATTTAATGGCTCTGCAGATATGACACAAGCTATCATCTGCATGTAAAGAACGCCAAACGCGCAACTTTTAAGTGCTTTTAAAAGCATTATACTTCGAATGTTCTGATAGGCATATGCTGCAAAATCTACATTTTCGGACAGCCAATTCAGGACATCGAAACTGCAACGCTCTCATTAGATTGTCAGGGACACATTTCAAGTCAGAGGTCTTCACCGCTGCCAGGAATTCCATCATAATCGGTCGGACGTTGTTTGACAGCCCCACATGAAGTAAACAAACCCCAGTCACCTCTAATACGGGACCGGTGGCAATAGGGGTTTTTACAGGTGGGGCCGGAAAATGCACAGGGGACGAGATCAAGAAGTTGAATGCGAAAGAAAAGCTATTGGGAATGCGCGGTTGTACTTTGAATGGTTGTGAAATCGTTGTCCTAACTTCTAAACCAACCCCTAACTATAACCCCCAATCCTAATCCCTAACCATAACCACCAACCCTAACCCCTAACCCTAACGTCTGGCCTTAACTTCTAACCCTAACCCCAACCCTTAACCCAACCCTAACAGCATTGTGTTCATCATGCGGGACTACCAAACAACATCTTACCCAATAGTTTTATTGCAAAAAAGTGTTTAAGATACACGATAAATACTATGTATGCGATTGCAGTTCTTAAATTTATACATAGTTAAGAGCAAGGTCAAGGTTCAAGGCAATGAATAATCAGATAAGACGTCCACATAAGCATCATATAGGAAAGAGGGAGACGAAATGTTAACAACAAATCACAGTCAGGAGTAACTTGAGGCGTGAGATTACCAGGGCAATTGCAGATTGATCACGTGATCTAACTGCTTGCACAGGTCTGGTTTCTCCCTCTGTATGTAAGCTGCTTCCAAATAACGCAAGGTTCGAGTTGTTTGCGCTCGGACAAGTACACGAAAATATGCTTTAGGGTCGACAACATGACCGCTATCTAACAGGTGTTTCGTTATAGACGAACGGGGGGTTTTGTTTTCCTGTTTGAAAAGCCAATTAGTCCCATATGATGCTTATGTGGACGTCTTATCTGATTATCCATTGCCTTGAACCTTGACCTTGCTCTTATGCACTGCCATTCTGTACAAATTCATACTGCTATGCGCTTTCATTCTTTTTACATATTTATCAGTCTCTTGCCGGCCTCTCAGCATGGGACCTCACGAAAATTTCCACTTCCCTTATATCCCTTTTCAGCAAAATCAAACCATTTCTTCGTGCATTTAATCGACTGCATTTCAGCAATACAAAAACGAAAAGTTTCGTTGGATTATCGCAAAAACTGCTGAGACGCTGAATCAGGCATTGCGCATTTAACTTCGCGCCATACCTTACAATACATCAATCCTTCGGGATTATGAACTGCAAATGGGTTCAAAGAAGACCCTTTATGGCGCCATTGTCCCTATGCCATTTTATTTACTCAGTTATTTGCGTGTAAAGATTTGTGTACTTTGCAAAACTGAGTTTGCTCTGTTGACACAAATGTTTGCCTTTTTGGCGCTTACGTTTTTCTAAACGAAAAGGATATTTTTATCCAACGAAGTAATGTTTCGTGAATTGTCTCTCATCATCAGTTTAGTGTTCCGGTGGATGCGTTTGGGCAGGTTTCCAAATGAGTGCAGAGTTTTTCCTTAATTTATACATATTTTGGGATTTAGGCAAGTTATTTTCCGTGCAATGTACATGATTTGTAATTGCGTATGAGAATTTATAAGCGTGCATTCCACCAAAGGAAATGACAGTGTCTGTCCTTGATGCAACTTCTTTTACGTTGATTGTCAGGATTAGCATTAGCTTGATGGCTGTGCGCACATGGGAAGGAGGCCCCCCTAGCTTGCAACCTATGATAGTGTTTCTTAGTGAAAGCCGTTCCCGTCGTCGGGATGGCGTCACAAATTTGACAGGCTCTCGATTCTTTCTAATCTTGGCGACTTTTTGTCGATTGATGAAGTTAGCTTTCTGTACAGTTGGGCATGTGTTTAAACTTTTAGCAACTGGTATTATTCAACGTGCTCCCACGGCTTGGCGCAGGATCTGCAAAATAAACATCTAACGCAAGCTGAAACAGGATACTGGAAGGCACAATAGAACCATTGATACAAGTTGATTTTCTGACTAATTTTTGTCTTTTTTCGCCGTATCTGATGAAAAAGCGCTTATTTTCCTGTCCCCTACAGTGGTCTGCCTTGCGACAGGTTGTCGCGCCTAAGGAAACAAACTATGTGGTGTGGTATGACTGGTGTTGATAACCAAATTAAGGCAGGAGGAAATTTGTATTCACCGGTCGAGAAAAAAACGAAGGCTTAATTATTTCTTTCTGTCTATGATAGAAAACAAAGGTTTGAATTCGTTCCCCACAGGCTGCGCCTTATTATTGCTGAACAAACGCCAATTCGGTTTTAGTAACAGTTTGGGACACAGTATTTCAAGTGTGCAGAAGTCAAACTGTCGTTGATTTCATGAGTAACATGGCTTATTTCGAAAGCCAAAAACTGCATGATGGAGTGTCAAATGATTTGTCATTCAAGATTTTAAAGGCTCCCAATTGACGTGGATTCTGTTTTCATTCAGGCGCTTACTTCAGCTTTTGCTTTTAAGAAAAAGCTTAAAAAGTCGAGGTACTCAATCGAAAGAAAACCTTGACGTTTATTGGCATTGTGAGATTTCTGCACAAGATTACTCGGTTCTCAGAGACCTATGCCACTAATTGAAAGCAAACCGCTGAATGTTTTAATGGCATCTAGTGTGGCTTGAATGTCCATTTTTTTACCAAGACAGCTGCTATGGCAAAATGGAACTTTCATTTATATCAGACCCTCAAATCAATTTGGTACTTTAGTCATTTCCGGAAATCTCATCTTTCTGTAGACGTCTGATGCACTTTATGAGACAATCTGATTTGTTGATAGGATTTTAGAAGCCGGCTTGTCGTTTATAGAGCTGCTGTATTATGCCCACTACGCCTATTGTCTGTCCATGCGTAACGCAGTTTCTATCGCTTTTCCGATGGCTGTCCCGTGGGATGAACATCCATGCAATGCTGTTCCAACAGATCGATAAATCGGTTGCTTCTTTAAAAAGATCATATCCGGATTATGTTAAGAATGGAAATATTTTACCTTAGGAAATACAAAATAGCCGGTTGTTAATGAGAAACCTATGTTTGAATTTTGCAAATTTTTAGCCTAACTGAGTGCTGTATGCGACAGTCCGTAAAGTTTGCTATCGCATGACGTGAAGGGCGTGAACTTTTTACTGAATCTTGCCAACGATCACAGCTACCGGTAACAGATATTACGGCAAAGAAAGGGCAAATTCAAAACAATTACCCTATTTAAAATGTTGATTTTAGAGTTCAAGATGTTTATTGCTGAGAAAATAAAAAAGAACAGTGCAATACTTCGGGACACTTTGAAAGCGGTTTAAACTCTAGCGTAAGTTGACAATTTTTTAATTAACAGTGTTTTCAGTATTCCCGTCGGTTCACCTAGTCCGAATTGTTACCTTAAATTTTGTAGCCATACGTCGTTAAATGAAAAAAGCCGGCCGATTCGATAATAAGGCAGCTTAATTTTACATTTCGCCACAGAAAAGCTATTAAAAGGCAAACACTAACGAACACTTTTCGCACAGCTCGAACAATCTGAAGCGTGAGCATATGTTTATCAAGTAAACCTAGTAATACTTTCAAACCTTGTATTGTAATAACACAAGGACAACGGAATTTGGCATAAACCCGTATGCAGTTACTTAAACCAGACGGTTGACGCCAAGAAACTAGTAAATAAGTTCAAAGGAGCAGTATGAACCATGCATTCAACAAGTCTAAAAGACTGCTCAAATAAACCACAGCCTATAAACACTCACCGAAAGTATGACCTACTTCTGTTATATGCATTGAATTAAAAATCCATTATGAACGTCGAGTACCTTGCAGTAAAATACAATGCTCTGACATCGCTTTAAAATGTTCTTATTTGGGTTAGTTGCATGTAACCTAGCTTAGACATATCGGTTCTTAATAAAAGCATAACTATTAATATAATTTGTTTACTTTTCAGTGACAATCACCATTTGTACGCCAAATGTAATCACCGTAATTTTTGACGAAATCTTCAATAAAGAACCGGTTTTTGATAATTTCCAAATGCTCGCATATGACGAAGAAATATATATTTTTACAGCATAAGTCCTAGAATTCAGTAGGAAGTTATGAAAAGATGCAGAAATCTGGCTTGTTTAATTGCTGCAACACGCCAACATTCCCGTGCGAAACGACGTGAAAGCGGAATGATAGAGTTATAATCTGTGAAAGGGAGATACCGCAATATTTCTGGTTAGTAGTAAAGAAAGAAGAAATCACTTATTTGAAAGCTAGTATTGACTAGAGTTCAGGATAATTAACTAAGATATTATCGTAAAAAATACCACAGACAATGATGGCAGGACGACAGCAAGGATTAAAAAGATAATGCATTATTTAAGAAGGCACAGCGGGTTCCTTTAAATACGCCGTTGGACATTTTCGTGAATGTGCAGGATTCGAGCAGATTCTGGTCAACTTTTAACATGCTTCCCACATGATGCTAGCATAAACAACCAAGTCCTTGGAAGCCTCTTCTCCTCATAATGTATGTAAAAAAATAAAATCACTTATGAGATTCCGTGATATTTTCTCAAAATAAAAAAATGCTCTAATTTAAGTCGGTCTGACCAAAACCGGAATTGGCTCAAATCTTTGTAGGCAAAGATTCACTTAGTAAAACAGGCCAAACATCATCAAATATTAAGTGCGCTAACAGTGGAAAGTCAAAAAATACTGTATTTGGTGTTCGTGCCATTGATTTTTAGTCCGTCTGAAGTCTAATATTTTATAGATAAGAATACAGGTAGCAGATTAAACGCACAAGAGTTTTTTAAAATTTAACTACCAAATCCTTACATATAAAAGGAAAAAGCAGACAGACGGTTCAAATAATGTCGTGAGCTGGTCAAAACTTTTGTCAATATGCGTCCAATAACGCTTCTGAAAATAAAACGCACTTCGACGGACTAGCTGGCGACTATGGTTCACCCTTCACTTCTGCCCTGTTTCGCGGGAGTGTAGGTTGATTTTCAATATGGAATCAATACTCCTTGACTAGGAACACATCTGTTTCCCTCAATTAATACCAGTTCTGAGCATTACTTGTAGACGTTTACAGATAGACGTCTGCAGAGATGGCAATAAATTTGACTAGATTAGTTGCATAAATAGGTTTACTAGATTTGTTTAAATTACATCCAATTCAGAAACAGAACCATGAAAAAAAAGTGACATATGCAGTTCTAGCAAGCATTCGAAAAGTATAAATTAAGACGAATACGCTTAATTTTAAAAGTTCCATTTACAAATTACTTAGCATAATAATCTCCCATTCCCATATCCAGAACACGAATTCATAGATGATAAAGAAATCAACGGCTTTGCAAGTTAAGGCTAAGCAACTATTATGAGAACGAGTTACGCATCAATTTCAGCACTTCAGTCGCTTTTCACACTAGCTGCTATACCAGATATGTCCAAAACTGAGCGTTGGCATGCCTATGTTCGGCAACAGATGTGCCGGAAGCCGCGACGCATGGGACTCAGGCAGTTCGAGCTGTCAATTCAGGGTGATGAGGACAGGCGACATCATCCAGATTTAGATCATCAAATCGCTTGACCGTTAAAAAATGCTGTCCTAACCAACATATTATCGAGATGGATACAAGAAACGCCAAAAAAGGAAGGGAGCATTGGGAGGACGGGTTTTAAGATGGAAATATCCCTTTTACGCCTAACCAATAAAACCACCAGATAACAATGAGGAATGAGAAGGAGGATTGAGGTATCTGCAAATTTGCAGGTACGGAGACGAGTTGTGTGACAGGCACGTAAACGACGAATTTAATAAACAGGTTTACCAATTTTATGGAAAATGGTTTCAATTTGAGGTCAGAGCAAAACCGATTTACCGGAAAACAGGAGTGTGCGTAGTGAATACAGCTAACTTATAGTTTTAGATAGTTGGGGATTCAGAGTGCTTAAGTAAGTTCTATTTTAATTTAGTTTTCTACCTTGGGCGTACTAAAAGATAGTTTGACTTTGAGAATTCCCCAAATCTTCCTCTTTTTAGCGAACGCATAGGTAAAGGCAGTGATTTTGTGCCGTTTTCATAAAATACTATTCATTATTTCTGTTAATGTGGGTGGATTTTGACATATAAATCTTTCTACCTGTAATGCAAAAGTCACTGATGCTATTTAATTGCAGGTCTCTCAATGTTATCTCTTGCGAACGAATGGTGTAGCGGACACGGGATTCCTGACTGTGAAAATTATTTTTTAAAAAATTGGTGCCTGATTTCAGCACGCCTAAATTTATCTGCTAGTCTCGGAGTGAGAAGCCTTTAACGCATGAAGAACGTCCCCATTCTGTTACTAAGCAAAGGCCTAACAAGCATTTAATTACCAAACAATCTGGCATAACAACGCATATCTGACCTCCTAGATAATATACTGGATAGCAAATTTGACTAAAAACGCTTAGACGTACAAACTGGGACTATGCAAATAGGAGTTCTGTGTTTTGCATGCTGTGATAGTCGTAATAGGTCTTTTGAGAAGATTTTTGACTTTGTCACCGGGATATTTCAAATTGGACAGACATTTTTACAAGTCTTTTTGCCTTTGTACAAGTTCGCTATCGAGGTAGATGCATTTTATCTAATTCATCTAAGCCTGACCATGGCAGATCGGTTTTGAACTTAAACTTGAGAACTTACGAAAATAGCCGGTTCTACAAACTGCTCAATATGAAGGCAAGCTGCCCGGTTGGTAAAAATGACATTAGGGCTTTATATGTTGTTGAGATTTGGCTTAATATCTCCTGTGACTTCTCTTAACCAACTACTAAGACGTAATGAAACATCAGCAAATATATGAAGGATTATGGGCGTCGATGCGCAAAGTCGCTGCCTGCCGTTCTGATGGCTCTAGATACCTGGCCAAACAGCCGTAAAACATGCCGCGAAATAGTGGGGGATGGGCGGAACTAACTAACCGCTAGGCCACTGAATTGCATTATAAATAATGACTATGACTTGGTAAATGTTAAATGGTTTCTGATGTATGAGATTTTATAATTTCTGGTCTAACTGCGTCCCTCTCGCTGCTACTTAGATAGAAGTAAAGGAGTACAGTTTAGGTGCCCGGACGAGAATAAATTCGGTGTGTCGGTGTGGCCGCTTTTATTGTAGCCTGAACTTTTCTCTTTACAGTTCCATGCTTTTATTATTGCTGTTATTTATTAGGTTAATCGAAGAATAAAAACTGTCTGAATAAATGAATCTGAGATTTTACATTGAAACCTTTTGGTTTGCAGGCCATTTGAGGCCATGATGGCAAGGAAATATCTTGGAAAGTTTTGCCGAGTAAAACAGCTGACAGTAATACTTAACAATAGATGCAAACAACCGCAGGCAAGGTAACTTCAAGGATATATCTAACCCTCACACCTATCTATAAGAACACCAGTCAGG
>CACRXP010000437.1:211522-297456 GCA_902702965.1 Spirometra erinaceieuropaei | reverse complement strand
CCTGACTGGTGTTCTTATAGATAGGTGTGAGGGTTAGATATATCCTTGAAGTTACCTTGCCTGCGGTTGTTTGCATCTATTGTTAAGTATTACTGTCAGCTGTTTTACTCGGCAAAACTTTCCAAGATATTTCCTTGCCATCCTGGCCTCAACGGGCCTGCAAGCCAAAATGTTTGAATGTAAAATCTCAGATCCATTTATTCAGACAGTTTTTATTCTTATATAAACCTGATAATGAAGCGCACCACAATTCATCAAATAAAAGCATGGAACTGTAAAGAGAAAAGTTCAGGCTACAATAAAAGCGGCCACACCGACACACCGAATTTATTCTCGTCCGGGCACCTAAACTGTACTCCTTTACTTCTATCTAAGTAGCAACGAGAGGGACGCAGTTAGACCAGAAACAATAAAAAGTCATACATCAGAAACCGTTTACCAAGTCATAGTCATTATTTGTAATGCCAATTCAGTGGCCTAGCGGTTAGTTAGTTCCGCCCATCCACCCACTATTTTGCGGCATATTTTACGGCTGTTTGGTCAGGTATCTAGAGCCATCAGAACGGCAGGCAGCGACTTTGCGCATCGACGCCCATAATCCTTCATATATTTGCTGATGTTTCATTACGTCTTAGTAGTTGGTTAAGAGAAGTCACAGGAGATATTAAGCCAAATCTCAACAACATATAAAGCCCTATTGCCATTTTTACCAACCGGGCTGCTTGCCTTCATATTGAGCAGTTTGTAGAACCGGCTATTTTTGTAAGTTCTCAAGTTCAAGTTCAAACCCGATCTGTCATGGTCAGGCTCTGGTGTATCAGATAAAATGCATCTACCTCGATTGCAATCTTGTACAAGGGCAAAAGACTTGTAAAAATGTCTGTGCAGTTTGAAATATCCCAGTGACAAAGTCAAAAATCTTCTCAGAAGACCTATTGCGACTATCACAGCATGCAAAACAGAGAACTTCTATTTACATAGTCCCAGTTGGTACGTCTAAGCGTTTTTAGTCAAATCTGCTGTCCAGTTTATTATCTAGGAGGTCAGATATGCGTTGTTATGCCAGATTGTTTGATAATTAAATGCTTGTTAGGCCTTTGCCTAGTAACAGAATGGGGACGTTCTTCATGCGTTACAAGCTTGACACTCCGAGACTTACCGTTAAATTTAGGCGTGCTGCAGCAATTTTCAAAAATAATTTTTACAGTCATGAATCCTGTGTCCGCTACACCATTAGTTTGCAAGAGATAACATTAAGAGACCTGCAATTAAATAACATCAGTGACTTTTGTATTGCAGGCAGAAAGATTTGTATGTTGAAATCCACCCACGTTAACAGAAATAATAAATAGTATTTTATGAAAACAGCACAAAATCGTTGCCTAAACTTATGCCTTCGCTAAAAAGAGGAAGAGTTTTGGAATTCTCAAAGTCAAACTATCTTTTAGTGCGCCCGAGCGAGATGAATAAATATAAATAGAACTTACTAAATCACACTGTATCCCTAACTGTCTGAAACTGTAAAATTAACTGTATTCACTATGCACACCCGTATTTTAAAGTAACTTGCTTTAGCTCTGGCCTCAAATTGAAATCCTTTTCCTTAAAGTTGGTAAACCTGTCCATTATATTCGTCGTTTACGTGCCTGTCACACAACTCGTCTCCTTACCTGCAAATTTGCAGATGCCTCAATCCTCCTTCTCATTCCTCATTGTTACCCTGTCGTTTTACTTGCCATGCGTAAAACAGATATTTCCATCTTAAAACCCGTCCTCCCAATGCTCCCTTCCGTTGTTGGCGAAGACAGCGTTTTCTAACGGTAAAGCGATTTGATGATCTAAATCTGGTTGATGTCGTCTGTCCTCATCTCCCTGAATTGACGGCGCGAACTGCCTGAGTCCCATGCGTCGCGGCTTCCGGTATATCTGTTGTTCTTTATGAGCATGCCAACGTCAATTGCTGACATCTCTGGCACGATAGCTAGTGTGAAAGGCGACTGAAATGCTAAATTGAGACTTGACTCTTTCCCAAAATAATTGCATAGCCTTTATGCAAAGCCGTTAATTTCTTGATCATCTATGAATTCGTGCTCTGGATACGGGAATAGATTATTTTGCTAAGTAATTTGGAACTGGGACTTTAAAAATTAAGCGTATGCGTCTTAATTTCAACTTTTCGAAAACTTGCTAGGACTGCCCATGTCACTTGTATTTTTTCATGGTTCTTTTTTTTCTAAATTGAATGTAACTGAATTCAACTGATCTAGTCAAACTTATTGCGATCTCTGTAGACGTCTATCTGTAAACGTCTACTAGTAATGTTCAGAACTGGCATTATTTGAGGGAAACAGATGTGTTCCTAAGCAAGGAGTGTTGGGTCCAGATTTAAAATCAACCTACATCCCCGCGATACAGAGCAGAACCAAAGGGTAAACCATAGTCGCCAGCTAGTCCGTCGAAGTGCGTTTTCTTTTTAGAAGCCTTATAGGACGCATATTGACAGACGTGTTTACCAGCTCACGACCTTGTTTGAATCGTCTGTTTGCTTTTTTCCTTTTATGTGTAAGGATGCTGCAGGTAAAATCTTGAAAAATATTCTAGGTTATTATACGCCATGTCTGTTGTCGTATATAGGCATGCCAGAGCTCAGTGTTGATATATCTGTTACGATGGCTAATGTGAAATGCGATTGAAATCCAAAAATTGAGACTTGACTCGTTCCCATAATAATTGCATGGTCATTGCGCAATCCTGTTAATTCTCCCATCACCAGTCAATTTCTTTTCTAAATACGGGAATAGGAAACATTTTTTGTTAAATTGTTTGCAAGGACACTTGTAAAATGAAATATTTTTCTCTTTTTACCCCATTAAGAGTGGCATGATGACAATGGAATCGACCGTCAAATTGGTTAGGAAATTGACGCTGCAGGATGAAAATAAGCTAACTGCAAATGCGATGAATTCTCTTACTGAATCTTTTCTCTCAGCAAAACCGAGTACGGCAAAATTGTGGTTCTGGAATCGGCCACTCACTGTCTTTGCCCGTTTGTTTAGACCGGCTGTGAAAGCGGGTTACCCCGTATCTAGATTGGTGTGTTGGTGATATATAGTGACAATAATCAAGTAGCAGTTATTTCATTATTAGTGACTTTCATTTGATGAAGCATATTGTATATCTCATTCTATTGGACTTTCATATTTTGCCACTGTTTAAGCAGAATTCGGATATAAATCTTCCGAGATCCTGTAGCACGTCATACTGACTAGCTAAACATATGTTATCAGTAATGGTAATGATAATTTTCGGCAATCGGTTGCGGCATAGGGAGTACGTGGGTTTATTGCGACCGAAACGATCCGGAATGCGCAAGGAACTCATCTACACTCATTTTCATGGCAGCTTTATAGATAATCTCAAGTCAAGAAATGAATGAATTTCCGTTTTAAGGGAAGAGGAACAAACCGACTCTAGACAAAAATATGGTTTATGACCGGAGGTACGCCGGGGAGCATTTGGATCAAACAAAGAGCTGAACATTTGAGGAATTTTTAATATCATAAGTTTCAATCCTCCATATTGTCACTAACGTAAAAGGACTTTTTACCACTTAATGATAATGGTAAATAAACTTGATGCCTCCTTGCAGGTATTGTCAAAAAGTTATTGCATCGTCCTATTTTTCTCCAAACAGTTCTTCAAAGCATCGCTAACACACTCACGCAACAGCCACCGCCAGATCCTTTTATTTCTTCCTCCAGTAAGCTCAAATAAATATTGCCAGTTATTTTCCATTAGCAAAATTGCTCCCTGAAGAAAGTAGCCTTTCTACAAACCATATCCTAGCCTGGACTTCCTGTTATGCTCTCACTTTTATACCATCTAATAAGTGTTAACCGGTATTTGTACTTACACTCCTATTTCTGATTTTCATTTACTTGATCGCAAGCGCTGATTTCAAATAAAGTGGTAAATGACTTAATTTGAGATCAAAACCGGATACAACACGCTTTTTCATGCAATTTTATACACGATCTGCGTCTCAACTTTCCATTATTCGGAGCTTTTTCTCAGATAATTTGTACTTAATAGGAAGTTTAAAGGCGTACGTCTGCATTTTCCCTAATAAAACTGAACCGACCCCTTCACGAAAATAAATCATCAACTGACGCATAAATGACTATACAGCTGTCGGCATGTCACATCAAATATTATTATATAATATACTATTATATATTATATATTTTCCAGTCAGTTTGTCTCATTAGATATGCAAATAGAAAAGCTAGGCTTATTTTACGACCTACAATATCACAATGCAAACAATTCAGGAAAAGACGGTAAAGTTTAATAAACTTATTCATTGGGAAGCCATGGGACGTGTGACCATCGACTATCTTTTTCACTGTCCAGATGGTTGCAAGGAGGCGCACATTACCAGAACCCCGACGTAAATCTAGAATCGCTCCAATGTCGAGTCAGTAAATTGATTATAATTTGAGTTTCCTGCAGCCTCTTTCAGGAAAATTCGCAAGTGTGGCTTTCAATAACGGTTCGCTTTTACATTACCAAACCAGAGACCGAAATACTACTGATCTCCAAAATATTCAAACCCCCGACAAATGGCACACCAATGGACGTTCTTCGCACAGAAGAGACTATTACTGACTAAACGCACTGGAATGTGGTGATTGATGACGCAGATAGGCTATTACTTTGTATTAAAATAAGTAAAGGGAAAGCCATGGTTTTATCAAAAGAGAAACCGATTGCCGGAAGCTTTTGAATTTGCTGTAGTTAATCGCGCTTCACGCACATTCATCAGACGATAAATGCTAATAATGAGCGAAATTGTCCTAAGTAAATGTAAACCATGTCTTTTGCTGTACTTTGTTCACTTGTTACGTAAAACCTAGTCCTTTTCATTTTGTCCTACCACAATGGCATTTGACAGACTTAAGGTGATGCAAACTGCCAAAAAAACATTGGCATTTCAGTGCGCTTTGTTACTGGAATGTCTTAAACGGAGCAAGCGTACACGTGGAGTACTTTGGCGCTGGGAACAAGAGTGTTAGCAAAAATAAAGTTTCGTTCCTCGTGTTCTCGATTTTTCACAGGCAACACACCTCAGGATCTTGTCGTCTACAGCCTTCGTCAACACTTTAATCCCCGCACGCCTTCTTCATTCACGAACCCGGGGGACTCCCAGATCTAGCAGGCGGATTTCTATCGTCGGCACGGTATTTTCAGCAAAGTCACCCAAAGGTTAATTCCGGACGCGTCATGTTATCACATGAATACAATACTATAGAACATTTTAACGATATATCACACTCTCATTTGCTTATGCCTTTGCATAACTTGTGTTAGCTTAGCTTGTGTTAAGTGAGATAGTGCCAAAATAGGTACATTTTTTAATATCCAAGGCTAGTCTGCACGTATTACTGGCGTCTCCCACCTCTACACTGTGGTGTACATATAGACCTTATTGGCTAAATTTATAGTCTGATGACCAGAATGGTACACAAAATTAACGTTTTATGGCCAAAACATAAAAGCTGAAAACGCAGAAAACCTCCTCAGATGTTGGCTGTTACTTCGTGACGGCAGTCACGCAAGGCTTTCATAGCCGATTGGAACTAAGGAATAAAACAAGGAGTATTTTATAAGTTAATTTCAAATACGTCGTTTGCCGCGAGGTCCGCAGTAATTTTTCAAGAGGTCCTTCCCGAGAATTTCTAGCGAAAAGAAAATGGCTCGGCTGGTGAATATTTTTACAGCTTCTGCTTTTCCCAATATGTTATATTGGTATTGATATGGGTAAAGATGTGTCTTTCCCCGCGTGGCTATATATACACAGAGGCCAAAACAGTGATCCCAAAAGATGCACAACTAATTAACAGGCTTATATGTCCATCTCTGGTATTCTAAAATGCAGAGAAATTGCTTGATTAAACCTTGTCTGGGTCAACATTCACCGAAAGATCTTAAATCTTAGCCCAATAGTCTAGATTTGCAATAAACTTTACCGAAAATAAATATTCAAGAAAGACCAAATCGTGCTTTGATGGAAGATATAAGTATAAACTGTTTCGCACTTAGCACATGGAAACGAATCTAGGACTTTTGGGAACACTACAGCCTAGCTATTTGTTTTATGGTTTTCGCTAGAGAGATACCGGGATTCAAACCCGTGGTTCATTTTCGGTAGCTGTTAAATATTATTGCTGTTGAATGCCTTCCATAGGATTAATTATATGTTACGCACGCATTTCTCGATTCAGTCAAACCTTTTGTACGATATAAAAGCTATCCAGTGCCTGAGGTTGTAGGATTTATTTTTGATAATAACGCAATTTCCCGATTGAAAATTCAGTAGATAAGGCATATTTGTCGCCGTTACATATATACCTCTTTGAGCAAAATCGTGAGTGTTAAAAGGAAGTAAATCAGGTGAGTTACTCTTTGATGAGCACAAAGTATTGCTCAGAACAGTATTTCAGTCACTAAAGAGTCTTGAAAGCACGACTCGGCAGCGCCTAAGATGCGTGCATACGACGGTGCTTCTCTTTCTTATGGTTTGGGAACTGTCCGTGGCTGCTCAATTTTGAATAGCCAAAAATTTGCTTTCATTCACTTTTTAGTTTCTATGGGTAGACAAGTCACCGGCTATTTCAAGAAAAAGAAGACGCACGAGCGTCTTTTGAATTTGAGTCACCATTTTCGTTGCTCCCCATTCACGTGTGGATTTTTGAAACTGCACATTACCCTGCCTATTTCCCTTCGATATATTTAACTTTTTTAAATCCCTTGTTTGTCTGGAAAAATATCATGAGGTTATCCCTACAGAACACTGACACTTTTTTGAAGGGAAGTAAATCGACAATTTCACTGGCGACCGTTCATGATACAAACAGCTGCATTTTTCGGTCAGTATATCGTATATGTGATCGTTCTACGCTAACTTCATCACATTTGCATCAAAAAAGCCTATGCAGCGGAAAAAACGCCAGTGCGGTTTGCAACTTGCACTCAAATGTAAGCCAAAAAATTATCGATTCCAGCCTTCATGTCGGCCAATGTTCGTTCGATCTTCAACAAAGCCCACAATATGCAGCTACTTATGTTGAAAAACACAGCAGGACTGAAGGGATTTGTCTTCAGAAGACGTGGTTAAATGATGATGTTGATACGCAATTAATTGCTCCTCCGTCTTTCTTTTGCTTAGGACGGATAGACAGTTTTCATCTTGTGCCAGAGCTGGAGACGTTGCTATTTTTGTAAACCGCAATTTGTGCAGAAATTGTAAGCACTTATTTTCTTCCTCTGATTATAGGCTAGACCTTACCGCTATTATGTGCAAGCCCCGTTCGTTGAGCACTTTTAAAGACATTATATTAGTTAGCATTTATACCCTTCCCTCTACCTGTGGAGGTGCTCTAGTCTGGTTTTCCACTTTTTTCATAAACAGTTGCCATAGTTTCCTGCAGTGATTTTAATCGTGTGAATCTACGTCTCCTCAAGCTTTTAGGCTTTGATGATCTTGCCACTTTCAACACTCGCGCTGATGTCTTTCTTTATCACAATTTGACCAACCATCTCAAACTTTTTTGTTAAAAGTAGGGCTCCGTCGTCAGGTTCATATCATTGTACGTAATTGGGTCTTCCGGAAATTTACTCCATCTCCAAACGTGCACTCTTTATCAAGCCTGAATAAAAAGTTACGGTTGGCAACACGTCCGCACAACAGCCGCCGGCTTCAGACTTGTGTATCATATCTTTAAACAACCGAATGCCGAATCATGTCCTAGCTACCTTACAAAGTTTTTAAATGAAATTTTTGATATTTGCTGTACTCTTGCTACTGTTATGGTAAGACCGGATATAAGTTATTCTCCCTATCTAAAATTCTTAAGACTCAAAAAGGAATCCCCTCTACAAGCCAGGCTTACGTGACAACCTTAAAGACGTTACCATCTTAATAAAAACAGAGCTTGCCAGACTAAATGGCCTAGTTGTCAGTCATCTTTTACCTGTTCTTCCTCGCCCCCTTTCTCTTTTCCTCTATTTAAATTTGGAAGAATCTTAAGCGACTCACTGGCCATCGTAGCATACGTGGATGCTGATTTAGACTTTTTGAAAAAAATATTTTATTTTTAGTCAAAACGGATCCCATCTTCCTTCAGACGACATTTCCCTACTACCATGTGTCTTTCCCCGCGTGTCTGTGGCAAAAATAGAGAAACACCTTAAAAGGTCCGGGGATCAGCAAATGTCAGAACGGATGGTGTTTCACATTTCTTCTTAAATCTTGTTGTTCTCAAATAGCCCCGAGCATAATGCACCTTGTTAACATGTACTTCATCAAGTCCAAGATACCTGACGCCTAGCGTACAGTGAGAATCACTCTTATCCTTAAAAATTCGCAACTTTTGGTCCTTAATCTTTTCGACCAATTGCCTGGCCTTTCGAACTATTAAAGCTTGTAGAGAGAGTTGCCTCAGGTATTATAAAGTCCTTCTCTTCCAGTATTTCTCGGTCCTTTACAATTCGAATATAAAGCCGAAAGTAGCACCCTAGTTACTGTTGTTCTTTCGGTCTACTCCGTCATAAAAGAACTAGATAAGGGATGCCGTGAGTATGCATGTGCTTTTCTTGACTACTCCTCCGCCTTCAGTACTGCCCCTTTGTCCTCTTCTCCTTTCCAAAGCATCCGCGTGCGGCTCTCTAGGCTGAGTTGTCGCTCGGCTTGGCGACTATTTTACTTCCCACAATCAATTTGTCCAATCAGGCAAGCGGAAATCTGCGGTCCTTCCCAATGACTGTGAAAGTCTTCAAGACTCAAATTTTCCCTCTCACCTCCACTCCCTCCGCAATGATGATTTGAGATCCCCAAATGACTGTCTATTTGTTAAGTATGCTGATGATGTATTTGTTGGACATCCTTTCAAAAATCGGACATATATCAAATCTCTGGAGGATGGTCCCGACCATGTCTCAGTATGGTCGGAGGGAAATAGTCTCCTAATGAACAATCAAAAATCAGTTCAGTATATTTTCCGACTGCGGCCCTCTCCTAGTCCTGAATCCTTAGACATCCTTCCCAACGAGGTATCGTCTTTCAGATGCCTTAGCGGTACTTCGTCATCAAATCTTTCATTTTCCCTCCATAGTGAGTTTCTTATCACTAAAGTTCGTAAACTTCTTTATTAAAACCGTCGTTTACGTTCCTATTACACACATCGAGCCTTTATCTGGCGATTCATAGATGCCTGCATTCTTCCTCTTACTCTATACTGCTCTCCTGTAATTTTTCCTGCTCTGTTCAAAAAATATCCCCTAATTATAAAACGAGCCCCTTGAATATTCCCTTCTGCTGCCCGTGTTTCCTTTCTCTCTTTAGTCGGTATTATCCTACAATGACATCTCAAAACGGTCAGGCAATTTGATGGCTTAATTTTGAATGACGTTGCCCACCTCCTGCACTCTGAACTAATCTCTGCGAGGCCTCCCTGCCCCATGCGTCCTGGCTTTCGACTTATCTCTTGTCGTACATCGGCATACCAACATTCTGTACTGCCATTCCTGACGCAATATCTTAAGTGTGACGGGAGAGAAATGCAGATGCAAAGACTCGAACTGTCCCCATAATAATAGTTCATTTTTGGGCAAAACTTTTTTTGACTTTTAAGTGATTTTTTGACTCATTTGCTGTCCACAGTAAATGAAACCCATTTGTCAAAAATTTAGAATTCATAATTTCAAAACGAAGCGAATTCCCCCTCTCTCTCTCAGTCCGACGGAGCTATCCATCAAATTCAATAACGGACATTTCGGTGCTGCTCTTAAATGGTTAACTGTCTTCAAGATGCTAGTAAACCAATTCAATGCAGATTGGAGGAAAGTGTCCGATTAGCCCAAAATTAAAATTTCAGAGACTAGTCCAGACTTTCTGTTTCAATTTTTTATCAGCGATGATTGTTTTGCTTAATCTACAGCACAAAGACGACGGTTTAAACCTCTTTGTTTTATCAAAAACTTACGGTAAGGTTTTCAGATTTGGTAGAAGGTCTTAGTGGGCGGCAGCTATTAAAAAGAAGTGGTTGCCGAGTTTTAATAGAATCGTAGTTGCGGCTTTTGAAATTTCAAGCTAGTTGATGTCTAGCTACCGCCCGCGTTGCGTAATTGTATAACTATCCTCAAAATGTAACCGGACGAACCCTTCAAAATGCGATTTTAGCAGAAACGTAAGAAAACCCTAGAATGTCCCTTCCTATTTCGCTAGTAAACAACCGTCATGCCATAACCGACGAACAATTATGTGACAGCAGTTTCATGGGCCTTTAGAAAACAGTTCGACGACTATACAAGAACAAAGAGCGGCCATAACGATGATAATGAAAAATCAGGCCGTATAGGAGGAAGGAGTAATTAGTATGCGGCAAGTGTTAAACCCGAGAAATAAAAAGGTATTGAATAATGATAGTCGCCTTTTGAATCTAATCCCTGAGTCAAAAAATGGTGACCGAATAATCCAACCGTTTGGAGGAGAAGCAACTGTTGTTTGTTATGAAAGTTGGCTAACTCTGTGTCCCAGGACACTTTTTTAAAATACTAACTGTCTTATGACCGAGACAACAATTTTTCTGTGCATCAATTGGCAGTGAGATCCCATCTGCCAGCCGCCGACGTCTTTAGCGAGGGCTCTAGGAGAACATTGCGTGGTAGAAAGATATATCAGTCCCTTTTCCTTGAGAAACTGCATTCATCTATTTATAAAATGCCACTCATGTAGAAGATTTTATCAGCAAAACAGATCGAAACAAACCGTCGGTTGTTATAATGCCTTCGAGAGTAGAGGGCATAAGTCACGGGGAATTCGTAAAAGATAAAACATAAGAAAAACGTACAGTCGGGTCACGTACGTACTAAGGTGCGTTTTAGGTTCGTCTACACCTAAATTTTATTTAAATATAGAGTTTCGCACAAGCCTCTGCGCATGTGGGAGCGAAAAATCGACGCTACGCATTTCATCTGTCTTTAATATGACATTACCGCCGCGAAAGTGCATCAAGTTTAGAGGAGCCTAACGGGAGTTTGTGCGTACAACATGCACGCTAATTGACTACGGATGCGTTCTAACGATTTTGTTTAATTAAATTGTTTGGGTTAGTAAACAGGATAAGTTCTGCATAACATTCTACTAAAATGACCATGCGTTTTGACATCTTCGGCTGTTTTTACGTATTTTAAGTAACTTTAAAGGTTAGGAAACGGTCAAAAGATGAAACAGGGAACATTTCGTTGGCAGTTAACCGTAGCCTGATTTTGGTTGTGAAACTAAAGATACTCGAGTGTATTTTTTGGTTTGTGATTCAAGGCAGAAGCACTTTTCAAGTAGTTGTTACGATGAGTTTATATTACAGCACGTAACTTTTAAACCCTTCTTCATATCGTAGATTTTCATTCATAATTTTATTCTTTGAGCGCGTTTTTCAGTGCATTCGAGCCAGTTGGTAAGTATGAAACAACTAGAGATATTTGCCGAATGCATATTACAGTTTCTTTGACTGAATGTTGGTTTGTGCATAATTTTAGCCAAATTTATAAATAATAGGGAATAATGAGTGTCTCAAATGGTTAACTGCCGGTTGAATTATGTTAAGCAGAATACGCGCTTCAACTTATTCTCTGACTTATGAACGTGAAAGGACGTTCATACACCTATCCAATTCTTAAACACAGTCAACCCGGTAGAATAAAATCCCTCAAAACCAAGATACACAGTAGTTTTACTGACGAGACATTGTTTTTATGTAAAAACGATACATTAATGGTGACTAATAGGAGGTTTTTACGTTACAACTCCTGTCTGGCGTGTAAAATGACTCACTGGAACATCCACATCATTAGTAATTTCGGAAAAAAATGAACATGTCTTTCGGAAACCGGGAAATTAGCACAATGCAGGTGCGATAAGATTGGCTGTCTACACTTTACCGTATGACTGCCGCGGGCCATTAAAATGAGTTAGTTAAGGAAGCCACGTTTTTCGCGAATGTCCCCCTGAAAGAAAAGCTGCCTCTTTGATTAGTCCCTGCTGTTGATTAGTCCAAGAATTCCATCTATTTTAAGGGCACGAGAAAACTCCTGATTATTTCTGCAAGACAGATCGTAGCAAAATATCCCAGTGGAGGCTAAAGGAGGCAGAAAAGCGCATTTTAGGTTTTTTTTTATTAGAAGACTTTACAGCCAAAAGAAGTAGACACTTTATTAACCTAACGTTTTGGATTTATGCTTGAACCCACCATCAGATACGGATAACTAATGTAAAAGGGTACGGAGTATTTATAGGACGCAGTTGCCACGCTACCGCGGACCATTGGGAAATAACGGCTCTCCCCTTCATTAAGGACGATTTTCCTCGCCTTATTGTCGGCATCTGATTCATTCATTGTTGTAATCTCATCATCCCTGTTGGATTTTGACGTGGTAATTACTCGACCATCTGGCTCACCTACACTGACAATGTAAACAGTGTTCGTCTGCGCGCTCCCCACGCAGCTAACTAGTCTGCCCAGACAAAGTCTCAGCGCCGAATATGGGGGGGGGGGTAATTCGATGGTTTCAGCCGCCAGACCCTGAGGAATAGAAGTAATGAGGGACATGAGATCAGAATATCCGATGACTTCATTTGGCGGAAGACTTGCCTCTTTAAGTTTCTCCAAGAATGGTGTTGACGAACAGACCGTGGTGTCTGAATCAGCGGTGCTGAACCTTAGCCTGAATAGGATTGTTAGCCAAGCATAGAAGGGAAATACACACATGTTTGACTTTTTGAGATACAATCACATATCTATAGAGGCGTGATAAATATCCTGAGAGATGACGTTATTAATTTGCCCTTTACCGGAAAAAAAGCGCGAAAAACACAGGGCTTCGCTGGGTTCTTTCATTTGTACCCAAATCCCGCTGTACTTGGAACCAGTGCGCGAACGCATGTTTATTTAGACTTTCACGGGTCATAGTTACTACTTATAGGAAGCTTCTTCCCAACCTTTTTTCTCTTTGTACACGGTGAGCCTGTGCATTCAAATTTTTTTGCTGGCCGTTTTTTGGATAGAAGCTACCGGATGTGAATTTAAAGTCGTTACGTCCTCCATAATAAAGATATCTTTCAGCCTTTTTAGTCTACCAGTTGCCGCAGTCTGACAAGAAGAAAACACTTCCCGTAATGTTGTTTCTTACTGGGATAATAGGTAAGCTCGGATGGGGCAAAATGTCTGGCAAAATATTGAAACATGCACGAAATTAGGGTAGTTAAGGAAAATTAATATGGTATTGTTGTCTTACTATGGGTAAAGAACACAAGGAGGACACGGATTAATTGACATATATATGTATTTTTGGCATTCTGGTCGCATGACGTCTACTTTTTCACAAACTTAAAGAAAATAACTGAATCATTTTCTGATATTCTTACGACGCAAAATATGGACGTGAGTCTGCGGCCCAAAATTTTCGCTTGAAGAAGAATGACGTTACCGCAACGCACGCATACATATAAACAACTAATTATGGCAAAGCCAGCTTGCTTAAATATCGTCGAAGCGTAAGTATAAACTTTTAGCCAAACCTTCAGTTTGTTTGTTTTAAGTGAAACGCTCACCGACCTTCCAACTGTTTCGATTCGAGAAATTAAAGCTGCAGCTTTCTTGTGAATCAAAAGCCACATAACTCAGATGTATTTGAAATAATAGGTGCTTCAGCCGATATAAAAATTTCCTATCATCCAATTACTCAACTTAGGAAGCCTCAGTGGAATTCGATCCAACAAATGCAAGGACAAGGCTTGAGTACAGCCCTTTTTCTGATTATCTGAGCTATGAGGCCCAGAGCGAACCCCGAGTTTAATCACATCTACTAAGTAAGTGAGTCTGGCAGTCATCGGTTGGATTCTAGATTGACTACTTAGGCAATCCTGCTTAGGTGTTCAACTTGATAAATCAGAATTGGTAGATTCTATAGGTCGAGATAGGCTGAGCGACTAACTTGAACCATATATGATAC
The DNA here is from genome assembly GCA_902702965.1 of Spirometra erinaceieuropaei. NCBI lineage: Eukaryota > Metazoa > Platyhelminthes > Cestoda > Diphyllobothriidea > Diphyllobothriidae > Spirometra > Spirometra erinaceieuropaei. The sequence goes on along the minus strand of CACRXP010000437.1, from coordinate 283,386 downwards.
GAGTCAGGACCCCCAGATGGAGCCTTGTAGCTCAGGTATTTGGGGAGTTGACTGTTCTCAAGCCTTGTTCTTTATATCGTGCGTTCGAATCCCATCTAGACCGTCGACTTACTCGCAACTAGGTCAAATGAGTTTCATATATTGATCACGAGTGTCCGCATTGGTAACTCCACAGGTAGTGTAAAAAGCTTATAAATTATGCATGAAGTACAATGATTTAAACTGAACTGACATTTAGAAAACAATCTAATTTATATAGTGGTCATATGTATATACCCCCAAAATTCCAATTTCTGTGGTATTTTGATATTGCGATAATTCTAGGGGGAATCTGTGGAATTTTCCGACCGTTGCAGAAGACTTTTTTACTGCTTCCTTGTCCCTCTTTTCTATCTGCGATAGCAGTAAAATGTCCCCCTGAGGTTCATGGAAACTTATAGAGTTGATTCCATCGCATAATTATTTACATTCTCGGCTTATGAAAGTCGTTGATTTTGCAGTCGGTTCCCATTGACTGCGACGCGCAACTAGCTTTCGACCTGAGAACGGCGACGGCAGACTCTGGAAAACCCATTTTTGGCAACAATTCAGCGAGCCATCAAAATTGCCCAACTGGTCAAACAGTTGGAATCTACATCAACATTTGTTCATGAGTGATTAGGGAGCATATGCAGGAAGAAGGCAGTTGGTGCAGTAATGGGATTTGCGTTAATGGGAATGGAATTATGGACGGAAATGGGAGAGTACGCATCAGGCTCGACAAGCTAGGCCGGCATAAAGTGGACGTACACTAGGCCCTGATGTGTGTTACCTCCGAAAAACTAGTTAGCAGGCAGAAAAGTGTGTTCTCTTGACGAATGGGTTTCGTTGCGACTGTTGATGGACGCGTTGAGGAGTGCCTTCGACCAGCTAGTCGAAATCCCATTAATCGCCATAAAGGCGTCAGTCGCAAATCTAAGATTACCTTCATCGATCTTATGTGCCAGAATAGAAATGGAGACTGTTTGCGTTTGACTATTTCCTAACCACACAGAGAACTCATCTTTCACCTCTTTTTCAAAGGCACCTGTGCCTTACTCCACAGAAAAATATGAAGTTATAAGTAAACATAGACTTGAAATAAAGGGGCTCTTTGTCTCTGTCACCCAGCACAAATTGTAGATTGTAATTTCTTAGGAGCACACTGGGTCCGTATCTCTTAATGATACATTTCTATAAAAAAAAACTTTCAAACTCTGGGCGACGTGGACGCCCGATCTTGTTATTTAAAATAAAGCTGTCTAGGTGCTAGGTTAGCAGAGCACACTATCCATTTTAGAGAGACTCTCCGATAATACATCCAAAGGCTTACACAACAATTCATCAAATGGCTTAAGGTACTGAGATATGTTCGTTGAGCAATATCAGGAACCCGCCAATACGCATAAAAACCGAAAATAAAACTTCTTAGCGACGAATTGCGACGATGAGAAAAACGTTATAGGAACTTTAGTTGTCTTGACGTGGAAAGCGCTTGCTTGATACGCCTATGGCATTTGAAGTAATGCATAATGTCGAATAGTTCAGAAACTGTTATGACTAAAAAGAAGATGATCGGTCGTGTACCAGAACGACTAGTTTATTCACCTGAGCTTTCGAACTCGTTCATTGTCAAAGGTAAAAGGCAGCAGCGATGGAACGGCGGACAGTAGCAGCGGTGTTTGCCAATCAGCGATCAGTGACATGGGTGTTAGAGGTGGCTGCGCAAGGCTCTGTATGCCGTCGCCAGATGGATACATTGATTGACTGAGTTCCCACCCGAAACCCGGGCATCAATCAATTCTCAGCGCGTTTTTTTTCCAGTGTGGGAGATTACCTTGGTAGCTACGAAATTAAACTCATAACCCGTTTCGAAATTGCGGGGTCCGCTGGCGATAAGAAGCCACTCCGTCGCACAGCCGGCCTATGTTCATGTACGTGCGACCCGGGTATGCGCTCCGTCTGATCTATATAATTATGGGGCCCGATTAGACACGGGAAACAATACGCCACACTTGACTGTTTTCTCGACTTTCATCAGTCTTTGATTTTTATGAAACTGTTGCGTATGTAAGCTCTGTGCCGATGGGCAATTCCAAAATCTGGTTCCGCAGCAATACGTTTGGTCCCCTCCGAAACGTCCTTTATGTATGCCATGGTTTGCCATATCATCGCTTATGTTTCTGGCGGTGTTCTCTGTAGGCGAACACGTAGGCCTTGGCTTATAAACTTCTTCAAATAGTCCATCCGTATAAATTGGCCGCGGGGGTATCAGACCTTGCCTGCTTTTTCCCCGCATCGCTGCCGTATGTCAGGATCCGTCTGTAACGACTGAATCAACCTCTTTTCCTTGTGGTCCACCGCAGTAATATTGTCCTAATCTTCCGTTGATAGACCTCTCCTTGGTTAAAAGTTATTTGGGTCGAAGCCTATGGTAGATCGAAATATAACCGCCACCACATCTGGAAGTAACACATGGACCGCTCCCATAACCACTCAGTTCCCATTGTTGAGCATTGGTCATAATGACTGCGAGAACGATATCAGCAGAACCAACCGCCAATAATGTTATCCAGTATTAACGCAAACCTTTCTAGACTATTCATTTCCTAATAAGCCGTGAGTCGTAAAAGCACCGAAACTTTTTTGCAGACACCATGCGTCGTTATGACTGAATATTGTACAATATCAGTTGGAGTACATACTATAATGTTCCCGTATAATGTTATCACCTTTTCATTTCCTGTGGCCTTATGTGTCACGTTGCCACCATGTGGGCATGCTTTAAAATACGTCATGTTCAGGGTGGATCGCCAAACGTTATCAGAAGCATTGTAGTCCAGAGAAAATAATATAGTGAACAGATTGTCAAAAATATCGTCCCTGATGTTGATGATCAAATGCAACCCTCTGGACAACGAAAGTGATTAATAACCATGTAACCATGGAATTCAGGAGGCTGGTGTTTATATTTCACTCTCACTGAAGAATATTTCCTCGAAATATATGCTTTCTCACCAGTGAAACCCGTTGTTTGGATATATTTTTGCAGATAAGATAATTACCGTCCTTAAATACCCCAAGTCACTTGTCCTGTCCTGTATAGGAACAGAACCGGGAAACGTCGGTAAATGTTCATTGTGAAGGGCTGTCGTAGAAAGTACGGAGTGTTGCCTGCCCTTCAGTGGCTTGTGTCAGCCAACCAGAACGGGAGGCTTGTGAGAGCTCATCACAGGTTAACTGATTGATCAATTAACTGATATTCGTCATCGCCTGGCGTCGCTACTGCAGTATTTGGGCGAATAGATGATTTTATGACTCATGTCACAGCATGCCGTGAATGACATCTGTGGGCAAAAGGCCGGCAAAGAATATGGCCTACAACCCTCCCCCCCCCCTCCCCCCAGCTCAGACAACGAACGATGCTAAGGGTTGACAGTGTAGCAGGCGACAAAACAGCCGGATCGGTGTACGGGCAGGCTTAGTCGCTCGGAGTGTCAGCAATGGTTGATGCTGCCGTCCGTGCAGTTAGAGAAGCAAACAGAATTGGCTGATGAGCTGATGTTTTTTTTTTCAAGCAGAAGACGGCATACGAGATAAGAACGTATCCGAGGTCTTATATCTCAGTGAATGCTGTGCCAGACGAAGTCATGGGGGAGGACTTGCACTGGCATCTTGACTCCGAAGTAGGAAAGTGTGAAGAGCGCGTCAGATGCCTGTAATTTCATCCGTATTGACAGATCATCAGTGGCGCATCCAGGAGTACGAGAGATGATTCGCATGCAGCCACAGTTAAGGCAATGAACTGCACTTCTGGGTCACATGTAGGGCCCTCAAGTTGGGGGAGTGAGTCGTGGTGAGGAGGTTCATCTTGGTTTGTGATAAGGTCTCGGTATCCGCGTTTTCCTTGCGCCAGCGAGCTTGGTGTGCAGAATAACGGGGGCAGGAAGTCAAAGTGGAAAACGCTATGAAGAAAATATCAATTTACTGCCTGTTCGAATTCCGTAGTGGTCATCAATTTTTAGCGGCCAAGGTAGCCGGCGTACCCTGCCCACAGACCATGAAGCCATTCTCGTTAACAAAGGGGAGAAGAAAACATGGGCGGATACCTACTCTCTACATAATGTCAAATCACGGCTATCGGAAACCGAGCTAATTGGTTGTCAGATAGCAAAATGTACACAGGAGGAGGTCCTGAAAACGTGCCACCGTTAGGGGTGAAAACCAATTACTGATTTGCCTGATACTTGTGATTGGCTAGCCCTGCTAATGTATTATTCGTTTGGTGCGATGCAAGCAAGAATCTTGCCTCGCTGTGACATGAATTTCGGCTGAAACCAAAAAGTCATGATGGGCTAGAGCCTCCAACATCACGCACCGCTTAAAGATTAAAAGCCAAAAGATGTAAAGTGCGCTGGTCCTGCTTGGAGTCAAGTAATAACTCAGTAATCGTAAAAAGTGAGGGGGAGATTTGCCAGAGGTTTTAACAGATCAATGGTCTTTACTTTCTGGGCGAGCCCAACCCATCGGTTTTATGCACTTACTCTCAATATAAGGGCGCCCCAGGGTTTAGTTTCGTTGAACGTGATGGTCAAATAATCATTCTTCAAAGTAAAGAGAGAAGCTCTGTCAATCCATCGGCTAAAACTTGTTGCTCAAGTGTTTCTAACTTGATATCCATTTATTCAAACTGTCCTCTGAGCAACAGGGCAGTGGCAGATTTTTTGATTGAAAGTTGCTCATGGAAATAGGCCTTGCGTGTGCTCTATCAAGTATGTGTCACAAGGGCCGTCTGATATATCAACCAGTCACCAGTTGTTCGACAAACTAGGGCAGTAGACTTGTGCATAGAAGGAAAAAGAAAGAATGAGGCCGATAGGGGGAGTCCATCCACACGATAAACCAGCGCGTTCCTCATTATAACGAACTTGACGCCATATAACCTGTCACGACGTGCTAAGAGTCGTGGCTTGAAAGGCTACCAACTGACAGGATAGATTGGTCCTCATTGTGAAACGCCAGACAGAATGAGAGTTGGGTTGCAGTAGGTCCTTCTCGGTGTTGCTTTTATGGTATGCTCGTCTTTGCGCCATTCGAATCACCAGGTCATGTGTGGCACGCGTAGACAGCCTGTTTGGAGTTCCAGTCACTACGCCCACGCCCACCACCTGTAGGCATTATTTTGTCTTGCCATCTGAACAAGGCAGATGAGAGAAGAGAGCGGGTGCGATGGAGGCTGTGCAAGTCTTCATCACCTTAAACTAATCCACACGCAGGTCTCTGATTATTCGCTCACCCTCTGGGACACGCAGTGGGTGCCGTCAATTGCGGCAACCGCATTACCACCTGCAATGCCGCCGATCATTGTTGAAAGATCAGAACATCAAAAGACTCATACATGCCAGTAATTTGTCAGCACTGACCACTGCCAGACTTAAGACTATCTCTGACAGTATCCTGATAAAAAAATAGAACTGTGTAAAGCGGACTGTTTGTCAAATCGTCAGGCCAGTGATTGCTGCCACAATGACATTATCTGCGAAGTAAGTAATTTTCGAACGCCAAAACGCTCGATTTTTCGTGCTTTTGCTTCCACGCCCACTCGCTCCTGATAAAAGGAAATTAAACACGAAAGCTACAAGAGTGCTGCAGTAGACTGTCGACAGCCAGAGGGCTGCTAAATTGTACAAAAATGAAACAATTCAGTCAAATTGAATGTTAGAACTGCTAGTTACTTTTATTATCGTTTCTTACTGATTTGAGAATTCCTTGGAGGGGATCCGAGGATTTCACCGGCAGCCTGCAAAATGAATGCGGACGTTTTCTCGCTAGTATTCAGTGGTACCACTAGATGTCAGCTTCCTCTATCGTTCTGTCAGTTCGTCTCGAGAACGATCTGACGCTCGTTGCGTATGTGCACGCCAACTTAACAGGCACGGTTGCCACCATTTTTGCCCATTCACCACATGTGCCCTTATCAGCACAAATAAACGGGTTCTAACAATCTCAGCCTCCCATACCCTCCCCCACCGGCAGCCAGACTGCTAGGAGAGGAGTCTTGATCAAGTGGCAGCAGATGGTGTACTCTCATTAGAAGAGCCATTAAAGTCACTATAGTGCAAATTGACCGTCTAAAAGCAGGGCGCTGGGAAGGAACACTGTGCACACCGAACACATTTCGGAGAACAGGTTTAGGCCTGCTTGGCGCAACGCTCACATCTCAGTCCGACCGGGCTTAGCAGAAGGGGTCGAAAGTGCACGTTTGTTGTTGAGCTAACTGTATAGTATTTAACTGCTAAGGCGCATATGTGTAAAGTAGTTGGGCTAACTCATGAAATTTTAACCGAAATTCTGGACTGCGTTTTCGTTTCGAAAAGATTAATTAAGTAGGGTTGTAAAACTAATCATCCTGCTGCATAATTCTATAATAATTCGGTTGCCTCGGTACGTCGGCTTTCGAACGAATTTCTATCCGGCCGCAGGCAAAAACGATACTCTATAAAAAATGACTACTTATATAGCATGCACTTTTCTCATTGATTTTCATGTCCTTAAAAATCCAATTATATTTCATTAAAAACATGCTAACAAATATTCATTTCTTTGCTTATTCAGTAGAAAGTTATCTCTTTTTCCAATTTTATACCCGAAGGAAGGGTCTAATTCGTTTTTACATAAACTTTTCCAATTGCCGAATATTTTTGAACCCGATCTACTAATACACTTGCATTCAGGGTTTCCTAACTACAAGCCGTATATTTTAAGCGTACAGAAAACCACATATTCCTGTACGGTATTAAGAGAAGACCTTGTAGGGTTTATAAAATTTATCGGTGGGTTTGAGCCATGTCGTTAACTTTGCAAGCCACATTAGTAAATGCGGAGACACGATTTTATATGAAAGGCAGTTTCATGGTATTAAAAAAATCTCATTATTAGAAACTTTTTGAAAACTGAATTATGCCCTCTGCTTCGAGTATAAAATTGGAACAAGACGTGTTGTTCTGCCGAATAAGCAAAGGAGCGAATATTTTTATGCATGTTTTCCATGAAATATAATTGGATATTTAAGGGCATGAAAATCGATGAGAAAAATGCATTCTTTTTAAGTAGTCATTTTGACAGAGTATAGTTTTTGTATGCGGCCGGAGAGCAAATCGTTCGAAAGCCGGCATGCTGAGTCAACCGAATTATTATAGAATTATGCTGCATGATGATTAGTTTTATAGCACTTCCTAATCAATCTTTTTGAAACGAAAACGCATTTCGGAATTTCGGTTAACATTTTATGAGTTAGCCCACCTACTGTATATAAGTTCATTTAGGTAGTTAAATAATGATCGTAATGCCAAGACAGCGTAAACCTGAATAGAGCATAGGCATCCCACTTTTATAAATGGAGAAGGCTACTGTAACGTGGTACGAAGGGGCGGCTGACGGATACTTCCATGTATCCCCTGGGCAAATCAGTTCTGAGATCATGATCACACGACTCGCTTTGCTCGCATTCGAAAGCATAGAACGGGTAGGACACTGTCTTACGCTAAACTCCAGGAAGGGCACCTGTTCCCGCGTCCTATTAGAATACGGTTGATGTTAAGATAGAGTTGGGCTAGGGCTGAGGTTAGAACATCGGAATGGACACCCATCGTGCAATTTTGCTCAGGGCCGCCAGTATTGCGGAGGGTTCCTGTTTTCGTGTTTTACCACGGGCCTTAGAAAAGTTTTCTCTATTTTCTCCCTTCTTCGGGCAGCCGCGACGGATTTGTCGACAGCGACATGGCAACTACGGATGCTATATCGAATTAGAAATATCGCAGGTTCTTAAAAAACATTCTGTAAATGTGTCAAAGGAGACTTATGTGTATTTTATTGACTTCTCAGAAGGTCAAAGCGTCCATCCTGAAAGTAAGAGCAGTTTGGAATTTTAAAGTTTATATTATGCTCGTTTAGAAGGCAAAAGAAACCGTACAGCATTTCCACTTAAAATCGAACTTAGGATATGGAAATATTTCCATAGGTAAGGTGAACAACAATGTTCTAAGGCAATGTCGCATGATTCAACGCCTGCCTTAGACATTGGGATGATACATAGTCTCGCATGAAAACGGTATGTTTACAAGGGCTGCGTGTTCAAATATTTTCGCTAATTATCCACCTTATCTCTTAATAAAAATGACCGGGCAGATTCAAAGGATGCATGCAAGCAACTCTTCCATTCAGCAATAACAGCCCAGCACCCGGCCAGCAAATATAAAGACGTAGACTGCCATTTTAGAACATTATGCAACCCTTTTTAAAATAAGTTGTGCCTATAAACAGCGGCGTTCCCCACAATATGTTGTGCGCCTGTGCAAAGAACCAGGATGGTCCTAGGTTTTATTGCTTCTTGGAAGTATAAAGAATGTTTCATATCCTCTAAGTTTTATATTTAGAAGCAGTGGTCCCTGGAATTTTTCGAAACCGCTGGGATTTCTAACGAAGTTCACTGACTTTGCTTGGAAAATGCATATGATCAAATACCACTATAGGATATACCTTCGCCTTGAGGAGGTTTGCCGCATCAGTTAGTAAGTTGCTCCTCTTAGTGACCAAGGGAAATTCTCATTCAACCGCTTTTATAAGGAGCTGTCCTGCAATTTGGAAACCCACCTACACATCCGTTGACACAAACTACCACATGCTCCTACCCCCATCTCCTGCGCATTTTTCCGGGGCATCTTTTGCAGCTTCTCTGCATAATTATTACGAAAAGGTTTATTTAAATTGCATGGAGAACTAAAAAAAATTGCATTTTCTTTAAGTGGTGATTTATTTAACGGGACTCTGAACTGTCTACTAGTTTCGGTTTGGTAGCAAACTTTGTTCCCCGGTGGATAAATTCTTACGAAAATAAAACATACGCTTTATTTTAAGGCTGGTCTTTTGAAAAGAGATATGTACACCTGGACAAATTCGTGTAATCATTCACCAGCCCCAGGAACTCTGCTTTAACCAAACTGAAACTTCAACTGCAAGACAGTAGAGAGCGGTCGATCCATTGCTTCGCGGAACAGTCAAAGGATGAAGTGGAAATCACGACGGTGCCGATCCTCCGCTCATCCAGTAGCAACCTACTGTAAAAGGAACTGGGCGAGGGTTCCGTTCCTGTGAATAAATAGACTGTTTGTCCTCTCAGAATGACTGAAACGCGTGGCCAGCGACTCTGACTGACAGATGTGTGCCATCAAGTTGGTGAGGATGTCGTGCCAGAACTAGAAGTACGACAGGCGGTGTCGTACAGCGAGAATGTCCCGGTGACCCCGTGAAGTCGCACTTGGGCTCCAAGATTGACGTCGCACACCGGCCAGAGGCTGCAGTTAGCATCTAAATGATGGTTACATAATCGGTCAAAACTAAATAATCAAGCCTGTGTCGCAAGGCGCGTCGAACTTTGAAAAGACCGAAAGCCGTGTTGTGTCGATATAACGGTCTCGTTCAGCAAGTTGAAGGCCACCATGTGGTAGATCTGCGAGCTTGTCTCGCTATCCTCTTGTCTAAGAGCTCTTTCGCAGCTGATAAGAAGGCTGCAGATCAAACTCGCGACTGGCACAAACCGCCGCGGTCGTTGCAGTTAGGCCAAGTATAGGAATTGAACCAAGTTCATTTGGGTCCATATTCGAACGAAGGTACCACTGCTGTCTATGTGTTTCTTAGCATGAACTCTATAAGAATTCCGGACACCGAAAGCGATATAAAGTGTAGTCGGAACTTGTATTCACTCATACATCTTTGTCAGAAATCACGCCTTTGAGGCATATTTTGCGATGTATTCGCAAACTAATCTTCGCTGTCTGGAGTAGCCCTGAAACCAGTGGGGAAAAGAAGACCCATTGGCCCGTAGGATACCTCACAGCTGCATAAGATCAAATAAACAGGTGTCTGGGTCTGTGTCTATTACTTGCGCTCTTGAAAACCTACGATCCGATCACGTATTAGCGTCCCCGTTCCGTTCATGTATGGCAGACGGCTGATAGTGAGCTCAAGGCTAACATACTGACATGAGTTAAAACAATTGTCAATGCCAACAGGAATTATGTGCAAACATGATTTACTAAGCCGCCCTCGCACTTAATTCTGGCCGACATAGGTAAGGAGTCGAATTCGTGCGCTTAATGCATGTATAAACAGACAACAGTTATTACTTTGACCATATTGGTTACGTTGACTATTGAAATCAATCATTTCATTTTTCATATATGGTAGATGAGGGAAGGAAGTGACAGTTCGATCGTCTAGGCGACGATGTCCTCCATGAGGGGAGTGAGTGCCGACCTGGACAGGGAGGACTGGAGTGCTCATTTCTGGCTTGTTAGCCATCGTTAATCGATCGTGGCCGACAAGATAACTGGTCCCGTGGCCAAAACCTCGGATTCGAGCACGAGTTCTTCCACATCTCTGGACAGAGTATGGCTGGCTGACGACGACGACGACCAGTAAGTCCGGAATGACCACCCAGTCTTCCGTGTCTTTGTCAGTATTACTAGCCTGAATGAATAGTTGCCGCTGTGTGACTGCCTACAAGGACTGGAGATTGAAATCCAAGGCTCATTTGTACGGGTATATCCCGCGAACTGGTCAGTGGATGCATTTTTCATGATAATAGAGGAAAAGGGATTTCTAATTTTACAACAAGTTATTCAACAGATAAACGACACGCAAAAATCACAAGACATCTGGCACCTACCTCCTACTTGTTTTCTGTCTAAGTCACTGCCTCAGCTACCAAGACGCTATGTAAATGTGTTCCTTAACCAATTATTCCTTTCCGACGACTTTATTACGCATGCCGATAGTATGTAAGGAGCGTGAGTCATAGTTTAAAGTTTCTAGGCATGAACTTACGTGTGAATGCGTGTGAAGATTCCGGCAAACCATCAAAAGAAGAAAAGCACTTGCAGGGCTCACAGGACGCCGGACAAAATTTCAGCGTCTAGTTGAAGTATTTTAAAAATTTCCCATCACATGCGGACGAGACAGAGTTAATAGCAGTTAACCACGAAAATTCCGCCAAAACGAACAACTGTACCATTTGCAGGGAGTTTGCTGCTTTGAAGGTGTGAGCCGGGAGTTATCTATCGTTTAATCTTTATATGTGAATACACTGTCCCGTGTTTTGCATATTACGCAATTACACCAAACGAAGTATTAAAATAGTTGTGCTGACAGAAACCGATAATCGAGCAAAGTATCCCACCATAAAATTCAGTGCGATTTGGTGGAATTTCGCCGACGGCTGTGGCATGAAGTTACATAGGTTAAACATTTTGGAAACGAGCCATATCCTTGCATGATTTCTCTGCTGAAAGTGCAGTCGAAAAAAGTACTTTTGGGAATACTATGCTGTTAATGCATAATGAGAAAAATTAACCTTGTCACATTTTCTAGCAACATTCCTCAAAATGGACAAATTCGATGTCAATTCGAGCCTGAAAACTCCTTAACTGAACTTCTATGCATCGATTTTACCCCAGTACTGCCCACGCACTCTCACTGACTGATCTCATGAAATGTTAACCGAAATTCTGGAACACATTTTGAATTGGAAGGAAAACCGAAGTAAAATCGAAATATCGAATATCGTAAAGACAAATTCCATGGTATTTCGGGCACAGCATAATGTTGGCTTTTGAATACACCGCTTTTCAGCCGCATTCGATAAAACGGTTAATTAGCGGTATGCATTTCTCATTTGATTTTCTATGTACTTACAAATTTAAATATTTTATAGAAAAGATGCATGCAAGATAGTTTTATGCTTATTTTTAACAAATCATTTAGTTCTTGAAAGCTTTATTCAAAGAAAGGTATATTTAGGTTTCACGAAAGTTTTTAATTATGAGATTTTTTAAGGCCATGCATTGCATAGTCAAGCAGGATCGTATCGCTCCGTTTACTAATTCTCCTCGTACGTTATACGACATAATTCTCATTCATTTTAAAATTTCCTGTGCTCTAAATAGTACTTTTCTAATGGCATAGAAAAATATATGACTTTACTTACACAAAACATATACGGAAGGTAGATTAAAAGTCGTAAATGCAAATGCGATAGTCGGTCAGGGTTAAACGACTTGCTGAGCTCAAAAATACCCTTTTCGTGCATGGAATTAGAAGCGGACGAAATTTTCCACCAAAAGTATACAATAGAAAATAGTTAAATTTATAAGGACATGAAGATACACAGAAAGTTATATGCGGATTAAATGGTCTTTTTTACTGAATGTGGATTCTACAGAGAACTGAAAATAAGTGCACTCAAATGTCAACTTCTTGTCGTCATGTCTGAAATAGAATGGAATTGTGTCGTACAGCAATCAATATTATAACCACACCTGAGTAATCTTTGCTAATCAAAAACGCGTTTCAGTATTTCGATTGGCATTTGCACTATATTTCAGGAGGAGGTACCTATTCCTATGCCCAAATGTTAACCCTAGCTCTAACATTAACCCTCATGACCATAATCCTAACGCGAATTATCCTTGCACTATTCTTGACCCATCTTGAGTTTAACGTAAGGCCACACGCAAGACGGGGGTCCATATGTCTGCGTCAAACCACTGACCAGAGATAAAGTTGACATTTGGAAAATTGAAAAAGTCCACATAATGCCCAATACTAATTTCCACTTAATATAGGTAATATATGGAAAAAGAAATTGACTTAGGCGCTATGGATTTACATAATGAACCAGGTCTTTAACAGACTGATCAAGGAACCTAGTGTAAATTGGCGAGTTAAAAACAAGCACAGTTAAATGAAACATTTTGCAACTCATCTAGGAAGGAACAACGTAAATACCGTATCTGATTCCTGTAGATGATCACGGACCTGAGGACGTCTGCGATAAAGTCGCATGTTTATTCTGGGACACTGCAAAAGGGCCAGAATAGACAAAGTAAATGAATGAGGGCTCTGCTAAGTGGTGGCCCAAGGTAAAGCGTCTTTTTTGTTCCGACGGAAGAGTTTCGTCAAAAAAGAGAGTACAATAGGGTTGTTATGACAACGTTCAGAAGAGCTAAAAACCGTCCTCCCTGTATCAAACTCAGTCGGACAAAATCAAAGGATGCCATTTCCTTTGCTCTGAACAATAATTGAGAATCTGGGTTGCCTAAGGAGTCGCTAGGACTATTGTGCCGACAGGCTTATGATAGCTCACTCTATTCTCAAGCGCAAGGCAACACTTTTACAAAAACTGACGATTTGGAAAGTAAAGCCAACGAAAATTGAGATTAACTGCTGTCCTTATTTGTAGGCATTTAAGTCCTCATCAAATAAATTGGAACCACAAAGCCAAACACGTTCAATATCAGATTTGTCCGTTTACATATTGGAAACTGGCTGCAGGGACTGGTTCCGGTTGTTACGACTGTCTTTGCTCATCGTTTTCACTTTTACACATCAACCTCTTTTTATTCTTCAATAAAGATGCATTTCGGAAGATGTTCACGGTACCCCATTTTATGTTAAAGTTAACATTTGGGGGAAATCAGTAACGGTCGTGGACTGTAAGCCAAAATTTCGTTGTCTGGAGAATATGCTGAGGGTTTTGTTGGTAGTACTTACGAGTGCCGATTTAATAAAAATCGTTTCGTAAGTTTATTGATCTCTAAAGCTTTTAAAATCTTCCACACCTTCAACATTTGTGCATATGTATATAGTTGCTTGCGTATTCGGAGGTTAGCCTGCAGAGACGACAGTTCAGTGGTGGTAAATTACGATGTCCGCCGTGTGCACCACAGCACAGTATGTGCGGGATGATTAAAATAATTTCATAGTTTTGGTAGACTTGCGGAGCATCTGTTGCACTCTCTCCTCCCTCATCCACCTGAGCCCGGCGTCAAAATATAGTCCGACGGTAGAAAAAGTCCTTGCAGTTCGTTAGCTTTCTCCAATTTTCAGATAGTCTATCAAATGGACAACTTAAGGATTACGGTGTTTAAAACAAGTTCCTCAAAACGTATCCTACGTTGACCGCTGAGCTGGGTTTAGGCAAAAAGCCGTCAAATAATTTCGATCATATGAATAGACGCTGTACACGTCCCCTCACACCACCCAAGTGGATTGGCATCTCAAGACTCAACACGCGCCGCTAAACTAATTGTTCCCCTGGACAAACTGAATGGTTATAAAAAACCTTCATCTTTATAGATCCTGCGGATCCACCACAATATCCTGTGGAACTTATAAATGCGAAATCTACGAAATCTGCTGTGTGAATTGAAGTTTCTGAAAGTTCTTCATAAGGTCAACACATTCTCACGAGCACAGCTGACTCTCACGTGATGCCCTTGTTTTCTCGTTTATCTTAATGAGCGCCCACTTTATGGTGGGAATACTGTGGCACTCTAGTACTTTTGGAGCAGTTTATGGTTATGAAAACGAAAGTTCCTGCTTCTCCGACACGCGGTGACTCATATAAGACAGTTTCTGTTAGATCCTATGCGCAGCCAGCTGTCGCAACCCGAACTCGCACATCCCAACCACTTTCTTGGTGGGTAAAATTGCGTGAGAAAGCAACAGTCAGGTCTCCTTTCCCAAATAGTTCTTTAAGTCAACAGTCTCCGGGATCTTCCTTCAAAAAGCTCAAAATTTGTGCAGTCCGCGCCAAAAGTGAAAAAGGACGAATTGTGGTCTTCGTAAGGGCAAAGGCTTACTTTAGTATCTTGTAAGGGCCCAATACTATATGCAGGTGTGAAAAGCGGCAGAGGAACAGGTGATTGCTTTAATATAAATAATAATGTTGTTAAAATTTGTCATATTCTTAGCATTATTATTAAGGGTAGTAATGCCAGAAGTAGCGATAACAAATTGATTAATAAGAGTAACCGCTCGACTGTATTTTACAATGAAAGGTACACCTCACATGATAAATGTGAGGCAAAAAGAGATAAAACCTATCCGTTAAAAAGCGTTGCTTGTTCTACAGCTACATCCAAACTCTCGAAAGTTTTTTTAATGCACCTTACATTAGTTGTAGCTGACAGCGATCATAGAGTCAGGTAAACAGTACGTTTAAAACTTCACGTACCTGCTTTGTTAGTAGCATGATGCAGGGACATCTAATCAACAGAACTTTTACTGTCAAATTGATATCAAATTAGGTAAAATTAACTGCTCACCCTTTCAATTTTGCAATACCCTTCACTCGAGAAAAAATAACCCAAGCTCCGAGTTAAACCATCGTCGTCAAGGTGATTTTTGTTTATGTTATCAATCAGAAATTAGTCGATATGATATTCAAAAAAAAACAAGATCAGTCAAATTATTTTATTAACAAATCTTTAGCTTTCAAAGAAACTTCAGTGAAATGTTCAACATTTTCATGTAAAAAGGCCCTTCCATTTCTCCAGTTCAGCCATGACTAAACTGCCTGCCGAAAACATAATTTCCGTCATGTATTGCCAACAAAAGAGCACACTATTTTGTTTATACTTTGTATCCTCTGAAAGCATCTTCGCCGAAAGTTGGCATCAGCTCTTATTTTGTCACTATGACGCGTAGCTCATTTCACGAGGTCATAGACCGCTGAGTGGTAAGTCCATCTAGAAATAAACAAATTCGAAGTAACAGACTCACTGAAATTTAGCTCAAGCCTGTGGGATATCATGTCGTTCCCTCTTAGCTTTCATTTTTGGGGACCTTGGGTGTGGGTTTTCTACCTACTACACTAATTAATGACACGAATATTTGCATTTCGAATTGTGGACCAATTTCTACTACCAACTGAACAGTTTCCTTTTCAAACGCCCTTTTTTGCAAAAGGTGGATCCTTGAATCCAAGAAGAACTTGTGAAAGTGAGGAAAAGGTCCTCCGAGCACTATTTGTTTAACTGGCCCAAATTTCTTGCTTCCTAGACGGTTTATTAAATTTAATTTACAGCATTTAGAATTTCGACACACATCATTTCTGCTAATAATTCCTGTCACTTGTTAATTTTACTGATCTTCTGTGTTTGTGAGAGATTTGCCAATGACTTATATTGCATTATAGCATTATTAAATGTAAATTAAAACGTCGATATCTCTTGCTACATGCGACGCCTTATAAATTGTCCTCGACAATGAAAATCATTGTCCCGCCCAAAATAATATCCAGATGACCTAATACGAGTAACTGTTTTCAAAAAATGCAGGCTTCTTTTTACAAGCTTAATTCAATGTATTTTGGAAAATTCTAAAATGTAATTTCGACTGACTAAACAACAGCCAATTTGGAAAACGAATGAGTGGTTTTTGGATTGCTTATTGACGTTCGCCTGAAAAGGGCAGCAAAAACTAAGACATTCAGCGGTGGTTACCCGCTTCCGACAGCCTCATAAATAATTCAGGAAGCCGTACGCATGGCACAAACATTGGTAATTTCGAGTTCAGCAATCCAGCCGGCGTCAGCCTTGGAAGCAGATAAGCCTATTGTTTGAGTAGACCTACTTGCTGTGTTTTGTTCGTTATCTAGCGATAGAGACGTCACCGAGAAGGACAAGTCTCGAAAAAAGATGCAAAACCTGCACGTTTCAAAGGGTTGTACAGCGGCCCTGCATAGCCCTGCAAGCCCAATGTCCTACTGATTAGAGCTAGTCACCCCTTAAAAATTTTATCATTTAGGATCAAAAATATGATTTGACTGCGCATATAATGCTAAACGCGCATAATAATTATAGCTTTCCGTCTCACACGGTCTTCCTTCCATTCAAAACACTCGGTATTTGTGCGGATTCATTATGATCACTGCATTCAAACCACAATCAACAGCTTTCGACCTATCTGAAATGTCAACGGCGTCTCGCACTTGGCTCGACAATTAGAAAATAAACTTTTAAACACAAAAGTATGATTTTCGCCCAAGGAAAGTCGATTTTTAGAAGATAGTGGGGATCACTTGACTTTTAAGTCGAATTTTGTGGGCACAAGCGACCTGAATGTTGGGTGGTGGCAGACAAGCATCTCAAATTTGTTTTAATTCTAGTGGTCTTGGGAATTATGAACCATTGGTTTAGAAGTTTTGTTATGTAAAAGATTGACAGAAAGAATAATCAGACCCATCGGGGTGGGCAGAAAGATGGGGGAGAAATGAAAGATCAAGTTAAAAAAAACTGCGAAAATGAGCATAAAATTTTATTAGGAGTTGCAAAATGAATCAGTAACACATCTTCTTGGTAACGGATAGGTTTCAAATGACGTGACTTCACCCTGCTTCCAATATAAATTCTGGTCAAAATTCAGATACATATTTCGAATGTTATTCCGCCGTATGACTTATCTTCGATGGCTCTCCGATCTTTCTGAGTTATTTCTCGTATACGACAACCAGATTTGAATAATAAACGTATAATGCATGTATTGTTGGTAAAATAACTTAGATTCACATAGCCAGAACACGACTATCTAGGTTAACCTCGGTATTTTGCGTAAATACTTTAGCTTCAGTAAACCATATTCGGCCAACCAAATGTGAACTGTTTCGTGTACCGGAGAAAGCAATGCAAACAATATAATTTTGTATGGCAGAGGATTCGCTATGCCTCCAACATAAGAACTACGCAAATATTTTCAGTGTGAATAACCCTAAAGGAACCCAGTAACAGCCTGATATAGAAATCTAAAAAGAGGACCATAGAAAAGTCTTTCGAGTGAGTTGATGTTAAAAGAATGCAAACTTCAGCTACGATGGACGCAGTTTGGTCATTTACCAGTAGACATCTCAGCAGAATACATCCCAGACTCGATCGTTAGAGTTTAAAGCTAAGAGCGTTCTTGATCTTGCGCTTAGGAGACGATCTGTCTTGAAGATCTTGAGATTTCCGAGATCGCAATTGTAAATGATTAACAGGGCCGCAAGAATTGCACATTGAAGATGCCACATATATTAGGATGCGGGGAAAGCATTTACGGGGCACTCCCAGCTGTACGCCATCCAACCCAAGTCCGCCATCCAACCCAAGTCCCTTACTAAGGAATGGGACATTTGACTGGAGAAGCTTTAAAATTGACCGACCAATCTTAAGAGAAACGCAGAAAATGGAATATGTTCCCTATTATTTGTGTTGCATCCTTTTTAAAAGGTATCTCATTGTCGCATGTCGTCACTAAAGGGGAGGCAGTTTGCGGCGATGGTAGATCATCCATAGACGAGCAGCCTCTTGATAACAAGCAGGAAAATTAGCGTCTGAACAGGCCAACGAAGGTTGTGGGTCATGTAAATGTATATAATCAAAGAGATTAAAATGTTGCTTGCCAAAGCGGGAGCATTCGGGCGGAGAACTTCCATCTACATACGATAATAAATCTGATCCACCAGTCGAGTTTATTGTTGCACATTTGGCTATGTCGTTTTTCAGTTAAATGCACTGAAACCCGAGAGAAAGAGGCCAGACGTAAAGCGAATTATTGAGTATGGATCTGGATTTGATCTGGAAAACACCCTTTATCTTCTTTAGTTTCTGTGTTTTTCGAGCTGCGGTGCGAAGACATGATAAAGACCAGGGAAAACAACTTTCTTTAGCTTTGAAATACATATGCGCAATTGATAAAAGTTGAAAAGCACAACGCTGGGACCGGTGTTAAACAGATAATAAACTCGATCGCCAAAAAACTCCCGATAAGCGAGATCTTAGAAGAGAAATTGGTGAACGACCGTTTTTCATAACTGTTCACCAATTCAGTGCACGTTCATGGGCGTGCAACCTTACATCATACTTGCCTCTATCATCCCTTGCTGACGAGAACCGGTGAATGTGCACGGTGGGAATACCTAACTAGGTGCATCTTGGCGACATAGATGGCTGAAAAACGGCTTAACAAGCCTAAAACAGCCTTTACCCTGTTCCCCATTGTTTGTCCATGACAGAAAGATGTGGGATCTATAAAACAAGTAAATTTTTAACACGAAATACTTTGAAACCACTGAGGCATCGCCACGTGCGCAGACCAAATTCATATGATTTTGTGTGGCAGCAGTATTCAAGCTCAAATATCAGAATGAATGAGTAAGACTCACCTAAATGTGTGGCCTTCGGTCCAAACATTGTTGCCTCAAAATATGGCCAAATACAAAAACCTTACTGATGTGGTAAGTCACTTTTCTGTCTTCGAATCATCTTGGCCATTTTTCGTCGATTTGGAAGTCTGTTTCTTGCTTATCAAAACTAGCGCTGAGTGCAATCGTATCTGCAAGTAGGTAAAGAGCTCAAAACATGCGAAATAAAACAGGCGTAGCCTTCTGCGACTTATTGCTTGACAAGATGGGTAGATCTCGATCGTGCACTGACCTCTATTAAATGTAATAGTACTTGTTGAGTTAGGGCTGGCTATCTAAGACACTGAGTACTTCTACTGTCATGTTCAAGACATAAAAAAGCACCTTTATATACACAGGGCGTTCATCTGTCAGACTACTGGACGTGCTTGTCCGCCATCTGCCTAGGTCTCAGTCTAGAGACTTCAAATCCACTTGCATAGCAAACAAGAATAAATGAAGGGGGATTACCGACAGAAACACGGCTGACTGAGGTGAGCATTTCTGGCATATTTTTCGTCACCAGTAGTCGGTCATACCAACCCTAGGTTTGAATGACCTATGATTCGAACACGAGATCTTTGACAGTTACGCATTGTTGAGTGCATATCATAATCTGATGGATGAAGACACCTTGCTATGACAGTTAGTGTTGCTGATCACAACCGACAGGACAAAGAGCTTCTGGCTCAGTGACATAGCGTTAAACTACTTGCTTCGAGTTCCAGGGCACTCAAACCGGAGGCAAGGTATGTCTAACTGACAGCAGTAATAAGCGATAAATGGCCACCTCATTCCTCGGTGTTGTTGGCACTCCTCGCATTTTATATAGGGAACATGCTTTTGTGCTCCTACTAATTCTTCGTAGTTCAATCGTAGGTGTCAAGAAACTGTGCCTGGCTAATCAGAGAAAGACGATTTTTCTTTGGTTTATGTAATTATGAGGAGCATTGTAGGTGAATGATAGGAGGTGATGTGTTGAGCCGTTCGCGTACTCCAGGTTGCACAAAGGAATGCAGGTAGTGAGCCTTGCGATACTGCAACTGCTGTATTTATGCAAAACTTCGCCTGTCCATGTGGGACAGCGCTGAGAGGCGCTACGTTGC
Organism: Spirometra erinaceieuropaei; assembly: GCA_902702965.1. Classification (NCBI taxonomy): domain Eukaryota; kingdom Metazoa; phylum Platyhelminthes; class Cestoda; order Diphyllobothriidea; family Diphyllobothriidae; genus Spirometra; species Spirometra erinaceieuropaei. The sequence goes on along the minus strand of CACRXP010000437.1, from coordinate 263,205 downwards.
GTTGCCACCGACAACCAAAGATGAAGCAGTTGTAATTATTGACTTCACGAAATCCCCTAGTTTGTCCAAAGCCTTTCGCTGGTGTAAAACACTGGCCGAGGTTCGTCCGGCTCTTAAAGACAGAAGTCTTTGTGGTCCTAGTCCTTTCTGACTCGCCGTGGTGGATAGTTTTCCATTCTTAACGAGCGGCGACCTTTTAAGCAGTTAAGCCGGTGCAGCAGGAGCAGTCAAAAGAGTACATGCACACAGTATACCCATAGCTGTAGTGGTTGTGTGTTTGTCGGCGGCCTTTTCATTCAACGTCGCCATGTTCGTCTCTTCATCCCCCTCGAAGATTTTTCTGCTTTAACGCCGCGCAATGGTCACATAGCTACGTGAAATTGCATGCTTTTTGATTTAAATAAAATGAATTTCTCTGGGTAAAGTCAGGGCTAAAGAGTAATAAGTATCGCAGATCTCTCCTGCATCCCCCAATTTTGCGTAGAGCTTTTTTGTCCAAATCTTGTCCATTCTAAAACGCTACGTGCTTTATTCTCATAGGTTCATAACCAATTCCGACAACTGATTAGCTTCTACTGTAGCTAGGTGAAAAGTCGTGAAGCTACTGCAACACCTCAACAAGGATGTTTTTCAAAATAATTTATTGCGGTTCAGCGGTGTAATGGAGGTCGGGGTACTCCATGAAAAGTCTTTCACTATACCACTTTAAAATTTTCCTTGGCGATGAATCAAGGCAATAAGTACAACATTTTGCCCCTGCTGTCTAAATAAGAGACCAAGCTTTGCTCCAAGTTGTTAGAAACAACAGGGGGTATACCGTTTAATCTTTCAAATACACTCCTTTATTATCAACTTTGCTTAACCCCTGATAGTTAGGTAATAGGAAATCCTCCTATTGCACGCTAAGTATTTCAGAATTGTTGCCTCACAAGCGCCATATAACTGCCGATGTCAACACCTACTCTTTTGGGCTTCAGCGTCCGCAAGACTGCATCTTTTTCATCGAGCCGCGTTTTAATGCATCATGCAACCTCTTTTAGTGAAGATTACTTTTCTTGAAATGATGGACTTCAGAATTTTCTCTGGGTAATTATTCACTTTCAAATAAGTTAACAAATACGAAGACGCCAATACTGAAACTGAATTCATTGTTTCTGCAGTATGTTGCCGGTAGCCTGTAGTCTTACTGGACCTGCATCCTTCAACCGGTGCTTTTGAATGCCAGCTTTTGACAAAGTCTTCTACGTCAACGAACTTTAAAGTCATTCTGCTAGGAAAATTCAACCTGGGACACTTATCATTCTGAAGACATCTTGGACTAGCCATTAGCATTTTTAAGCATAGTGAGGAGCGGTTTATTGCTCTAGGCCAATTAAAAGTTGTGTAGGTTCCCCCTTTCTCCTGTTTTCATGACGGGATCTGTGTGACACTATGAAATCTGAAGAGGCCTATAGTTCCCCTTTTTTCCACGATAGACTGTATAATTAATTTAGGCCTCTGCGTATGTGATTATGCCTACACATTTGACGAAGATAAGGCCGACTAACGCTAATGTGACTCACCTTCCCTCTGACGGCAAAAGCCAAAACGCATCAGGGATGGGAGATTGTGTCAAATTCTATCAAGCGGATAATGCGTTGAGCTATTAGAAACGCCCACATGCACGCCAGTGCGTGCTTCTCAGTTCTGGGCCAGTCGTACTGCCTAAAACGATTGATGCTAATCTTATGCACGCCAATTCACATTGTATCTGCGAATTTGCATGTCCTTAAGAGTGCAAGCAAAGTGAACGATCAAAAGTGCGATTGGCGTCCGTGCCAGTCGAGCCTGTGGTTAAATAGAGCCCTAAGTTTAAAAAGGCACAGTTTTTCCGTTATTACTAGCTGCTAGACAGGGGCTATTTCGCCGAACTCAAACAAGTCCTCATTCATGCGCGAACCCACCTGAACGGCCTCACGTGAGCACGTGAAGACCCGACGTGTCTCGAGAGTTCTATCATAATGGACACTTGTGGATGCCTGCGACTGCCCACAATAAGGCTGCGTCACTAACTTACCAGAGCAGTAAAGGGGCCAGATTTGGTTTATGAACCGCCTTATTCAGGCTGTTCTGAGCCTCTCCGAGCCCTTAATTTTTGTCGCGCACGCGCGTGGCACGCGGTAGGCGAAGCCTAACGTCACGTCGGCCATAACTCTCAGCCTCATCAGTCGATCGGAAAGCTCATACGATCCAGTGCATGGGAGCGGGAAAGAGAATTCTCCCGATACCATTTCATCGTTCCCTTTGGCCAAATAACTCATTCCCCAATAACACAAATTTAGCGCGCATGAAATAGCAGGACGCGCTAAAGTCTTGGCATGGAGGGTTGCCATCTGACAGGACGGCTCGTTTATTTGCTTAACCTTTTTTTAATGAAACACATTTCTCGACCTCGTGTATGACACGCGCTGGACGATGGCCTCGCCACATCCGCCAGTACGCCCAATCCCATCGCTGGGTGGTTGGACTCAAACAAGTCACTGCGACCTGGAAGAGTAAAGTTCGGTCCAGTTCCGAGGTTCGCCTCAGTTCCCCCACTATGCACGGCCAAGCGTGCTGAGAGTTGGGTCTTGGAAGGCTGTCACCTGGCGGGGTTTCTCTTTCCTGCTCATGACTGCAGGCCAGGCTATAGTGACCTCTTTTTAAGGTGGCCGGGAAACCTGAACAAAAGCACCTAGAATGAAACAGAGTCTTGAGGAGCGGAAGTTGCAGCCTAGTAGAACTGTCTCTTGAGGTTAATGCACGACGTATCAGAAGTTACGTATTTTATTATAATAATTGCTATTTATCCTAAGAGGGAATGAAAATAGACAGCAAACATGCAAAAAAGTTAAGCAGTGGCAAACTTTACTAATCATTCTTGCGAATGTGAGGGACAGGCGGGAATTGACTTCTAGACGAGTTGTTATTTGAAAATCTCGTCCCGGTGCCGATATTCGTAGATTACAGCAGAAACGTCTACACCAGGACCCTTCAGGGGACATTGTAATTGCTCGAGTGTCGCAAAACAAATGTGCTTTCCCTACTACTACATTTACTGGCCAAATAGGGGCTTATGTAAACCGCTTCGAAAAGCACAGTAACCAAGAGGACCAACACGAAACATGCACATTGACCCGCGTGGGTTTTGAGATTTCCCATTTAGGCCTGATACTCACTTAGTTCGAGACCAAGCCACGGAGGGCTGCTGGGCAGTAACAGTCTTATAACAATGTAAACCTTCGGTCATCTTAACCTTTTCTTGGCATTAAATTGTGGTGAGTGTGGGGAGCGCGGTTTGACGTAGATTCCCGCAGGTCTGTTTCCATTTAAACACATTCGTGTTCTAGCAACCACTGTACCCACCTCATGGAAATCATCGGTCACAGCTGTCCTGTGTGTATGAGTTTGTGGCATTCGGCGTGTCTAGATGATGTCAAGAGGGAGGACTCTCGATGTGGTCACAGAGGCATTTTTGTCCCTCGATGTGTATGGTAGACCGTTTGGGGTAGTATACAGGCATTCCTCTTCAAGCCTATCGGTAAACTTGGTGAATACCTTCAAAACCCCACGTCCGGACACCTATCTGTAATCTGCAGCTCCCTGTAGCTGTTTGCTTTGCCGCGACGACACCGAGGCAATCCTCACTGACTGACGAGTTAAACCGACTTGTGTGTGTCGGTATGAAACTCCGTAGATGGACGGAGCTACTTCAGACGCTTTCCTACTAGACTAAAGCTATGACCCACAGTGGACTTTGTTACGCCAGTGAGTCGACTTAACAAGCCTGTATATGGGTCATCTGCTTACCCCTCGCGGAAGAAAGAACTAAAAATGTGCCCAAAATCTTGCCGGCAAGCACTCTTCCAGCAAGCTGATCATGGCAAGTGGATATTAGTCATGCGCTTGAAAAATACACAAAGTAACAGTTTCCTGTCAGAGAGCCTCCGTTCATCCTAGTTGTCTGGGATGTTCATGTTCAGGCTATCCAAAGTTGGGGCTTCGTACGGCTGGCCGACGGCGGTTAATAAGCCAGAAACAGCCATCCCAACCCCTCTTCCTTGCTGACCCTGTTTCTATAGAATTACTTGTTGCCACGCGGCTGCCTACAGGGACCCTGAATTGGACTCCAAGGCACAATGAGATGAGCACATCACTTAACTTGATCGGTGAAGCCCTTTCCACAGTAGTATATTCAGAGGGCGTGCTGACAAAAACAAGGAGGACTGTGATGACCACTTCGAGCTATTTGGCAGTCAGTCATACCCAATCCCAACTTTGCATAAACCGAAATTCGACATGGAGCTCTTTGGACGTTGAACGTTAAGTACAGGGCAGTACTACAAAACCCACGAGCCCGGTGTCCTTCTGGTTGTGATTAGGAATATTAACAATGGTGGAAGGGGGAAATTTCCAAATGAATATAAAACGGTATAGTCCTAATCACCAGCGAAGTAAATTAGTACAGTGTGGACATTGCAATCATCATTATTACCAGGTTCTTCGAACAAGTATAAATAGACTTATTATACATTGTACATAGAGTAGGTGGGCTAACTCATGAAATGTCGACCAAAATTCCGAAATGCGTTTTTGTTTCGAAAAGATTAATTAAGTAGGGTTGTAAAACTAATCAGCCTGCAGTATAATTCTATAATAATGCCGGCTTTCGAACGAACTGTTTTCAGGCTGCATACAAAAACATATATTCTTTAAAAAAATGACTACATTAGTAGCTTGCATTTTTCTCTTCGATTTTCGATGCCTCCAGAAGTCCAACCATATTTCATGGAAAACATGCATAAAAATATTCATTCTATCGCACATTCGGTAGACAATTACGTCATCTTCCAATTTTATACTCAAAGGAAGGGTACTATTCAGTTTTCAAAACCGTTTTCCAATTCCCGAATAATTTTTAACCGGCTCTGCCGTCACGGTTGCATTCAGGGTATTCAAACTACAAGCACACACATTTCTCTATGGTATTAAGAGGAGACCAAATGAGGTTCATAAAATTTAGCATTGTATTTGATCCATATTGTTAACTTAACAAGCCACATTCGTCAATGCAGAGACATGACGATTTATGAACGGCCATTTTACGGTATTTAAAAGTCCCTCAATTAGAAACTTGTGTAAAACCGAATTATATCCCTCCTTCTAGTATAAAACGGAAGACGTAATTTTCTACCGAATGAGCAAAAGAATGAATATTTTTATGCATTTTTGTCATGAAATATAATTGGACATTTAGGGGCATCGAAAATCAAAGAGGAAAATGAATGCTACTAAAGTAGACATTTTTTACAGAGTATAATTTTGTAAACAGCCGGGAGGAAGTTCTCCTGAGGTAACTGAATTATTATAGAATTATACTGTAGGCTGATTACAATCCTACATAATTAATCTTTTCGAAACGAAAACACATTTCAGAATTTCGGTCGACATTTCATGAGTTAGCCCACCTACTGTACGTTCGTCTGGCATTTACAGTCAAAGGGATAGCGGCGGGAGACTAGAGTCACTCTTGACCTTGACAAAGCATCATGAGATATTTTTTCTGCGTCCAGCAGGAAAACAACAACCTTCACATGATCATGGAGGTCCCTCTCTGTGGGAGCAATTCACAGCAGTCATCAGTGCCTACGACTACCCCCAGTGACATGTCAACCTCCATGCAAGCCCTCATCACGGCTGTACCCAAACAAACAGGTTTGTCTTTATAGATAAATGCGTTGCCCAGGCAGACACAGATAAAACAACGACAGCCATGCATGTAACACACTTATCCTCACCATGGTCTCCTTCTGCCTTCCACAAAGCGAGAAAACAACGTACATACACCCTCACCCGCCTCACTGTCAGGCTGAGTCCTCATCAGTAAACGAAATCGCTGTGGCGAGCTGCTAACGGAGTTTTGCGCACTACAAATTCCGGAGAGATAAGTGCCCCGTCATCTTAAAGACGAGACTGCAACTTCGCTCTCCACAGACGTCTTTAGGATGAGGAAGCGCCGGGTAGTAAACCCGCTGTCATATTGGAAATGACTGAGGGCAGGTTGGGCCGACTGATGAGTACGACGTAGAAAATCGGAGGATACGCAGACTTTGCTGAGACGAAGAACTTCGCAGTCACCAAAGCAATTTAATGACGCCAAACCTAGGGCACTGGTCGATAGATGTGCTCAGACGTCACGTCTCTACTGTTGAAGGGGTGGCAAATTCTGGATTGTTTAGAAGAGCCCGTAGGGTCGGTCGTAGCTGCCTATCATCAATCCGCGTGGCGACCGTTGTGTCAAATCGCCCAACTGACATTAAACGCTGACCTAGATCTTCCGCCCTTTTTACGGGGGCAATCAAAGCAGTAAAAACAATGTCCATTGGAAAAGCTCCAGGCTTTGCTTTACTTCCGGCAGAAGTCTGTAAACATGGTGTATCCCAGCGTATGACAAGGGTTACCGCGCCGTTTCAAAAGCATCACGAGCGCCCATATAATTGTTTATGCCAGACAAAAGCCAGACAGAGAACTGATAAAAACATGGGTTTTGCAGAAGAACTAGGTCAACCGAAGTATTGCTCTGGCGCCGGCATTCAGAAGCCTGCGGGTTTGCCTCCAGATCTGCGACAGCCATCGCTGGTTAGTCAGTAATTCCCCTAGTTTTCGCTTGTTCTGCTGCTTTTGTCTCTGATAATGGACACCTGTATGAGTATGGAAACCCGAAAAAATAAGCAAATGGTCCTGCTGGTCGACTGATCTCCTTTTCTTTTTACACACCAGTTCAACCGTCGTTGCCGACGACGTCAAACGTGTGCTCGACAGCCCGATGTGAACAGGTACGGTGACTTCGGCATAAATTAGCCAGTAGTGTCAATGAACTTGCGCAGCATCCACCGCACTCTCTCCTCCTCAGCCCACCTGGACAGTGTCGAGACATCGTCAAAATACCGAAGGCGGGAGAAGGCGCAGGTGGTTGGCACGGCCGGAAAGGTACAGTGCGTGACCTATCTCATGAAATGTTGGCCGAAATTCTGAAATGCGTTTATGATGAGGAAGGATTACTTGGTCGCGGTTGTGACACTGATTATTTTAAGGCATAGTCTTATAACATTTTAGACTCGGCAGGATGTCCGCTTTTAAATGCACTGCTTTTCAATCTCCTGTAGAGAGCGTGCTCGATAAAAAATGACTACTTACGTAACATGCATTTTTCCCATTGGTCTTCGATGGTCTTGGAAATTCAAATATATTTTATAGAAACCATAAACAAAAATATGATTTCTTTTAGTAAATCAATAGAGAATCACGTCTTCTTTATATTTTATACTTAAGGAAGGAGTATAATTAGGTTTTAAAAAAGTTTTCTTATTGCCGAAAAATTTGGAGCCTGATCATTCGTTGCATTAGCGCTTAGTGATTACACTCTACAAGGTGCATGCGTTCCGCGTAAAGAAAATCACATATTTTTCTGTGTCATTAAAGAGATATCACACAGGGTCCATAAAATTTTGCAATGGATGCGGATCATGTTGTACATTTCATAAGGAGCAGTGGTAAACGGCCAGGTACGATGCTATGTGAATGGGCATATCGCAGTCTTAAAAAGTCTCCTAATTAGAAACTTTTTTAAAACCTTATTATACTCCTTCCTTAAGTACAAAATATAAAGAAGACGTGATTCTCCATTGATTGCCCAAGCACGCTTTCTACAGGAGATTGAAAAGCAGTGCATTTAAAAGCGGACATCCTACCGAGTCCAAAATGTTATAAGAGTATGCCTTAAGATAATCAGTATCACAACCGCGACCAAGTAATCCTTCCTCATCATAAACGCATTTCAGAATTTCAGCCAACATTTCATGAGATAGGTCACGCACTGTACCTAGGCGTACCATTACACCCCTTGGTCCACAAGAAAAACTTAACCAGGATTTTAGCCAGCAACAAAAATGGGTCAGAAAAGGAGAGATTGCCACATGTCATGGAATAGCCATGCGCAGGGCCTGTATACCCAGCAGGAATGCAAAAGCATCCTCGACAGGGAATCAGGTGGCAGACGTAGCAGACTCACATAATCCTTAAGACCCAGAAGGGTGAGACGCAGTCCTGCATTTAACCTAGGCATCAACCTTTAATGGCCAGGTAACCATTCAGTCATCGACTGGAAGCCACTACTCGTAGAACACGCACACACATCCCTCACGTGCTTGACAGTGCCAGTGGTCATGTTTAGAAGGAGCCGTTGCAGCCTGACTCTCAGCCCATCAGTCCGCCAACCCACACAAACGCACACAACTGGGCAGATTGCGTGAACTGAGTTGAGGCGTCAGTCGGAAACCTTCCGAACCACGACGCTTGACGAACCGTGATAGTCTCAGGTTGGGACCGCACATGCAGCAGAGGAGCTGCATAGAGAGTGAGCCGTGGTGCACACTTCCAACTTGCGTGAGAGATGTGAATAGTGTGCTTGTGTTGTGTGATGATGGGTGATGATGCTGTGTGTTGCAGGTGCTGGTGGGTAGAGGTTTGATGGTGTGATGTATCTGGTGGTGTTCTACCGCAGGTTTTTTTGAATGTGCATTGTACCTAATAGGTCCATGCGTTGAGTTGATGTGCGTGGGCCGTGTTGACAGTGGAGGCAGATGCGACGAGTGTATTTGGGTGCTCCAGGCACTGGTTCGTCAGTCTCTGTGTGATGGATTCTTAGGTGACTGGCCAGGCCGATGTGTGAGGTGAATATGCGATTGCAATGAGGAGAGGTTGGGACCGAGTCCACACTACTGGTGTTGGCGGTGGTAGGGTTGGGGTTTGACAGTGCGTCAGAATTGTTTGCACTGGTAGTGGGGGCAGGAGCCGTCACAGCAAATGTTGGGTGGGGAGTGTCGATGGAATTCGAGGGCACCGTTAGGGTGCGTCATCAGCACAGAGAACGGCGTCGCATTATTTGGTGTCATTCGGGTGCAGCAGTGTAATTGCTCATTCGGGAAGCATCATTTCTGCAAGTTCATTGGTGCTGCCGTTGAAATTTACAAATTGTGCATACCGATTTTGAACCCCCCCCCTCACAACGCCTTGCCCTATGCTGCATAAACCTTCTCCGCAGCACGGGCACACGGGACGCACCTCCGTACCACATTCTAAAATCACCCTTACATCAGACATGCGATGCCCTTTGTTGGTAGGGTGAAACGTAGAGTGTCATGGTATGCACCTCTAACTAAGATTGGAAAAATGTCATTTGCTTCGGCCCGATAAATCACGTAGGACACGAGCTGTTTATTTTTGTAAACAACTGCGCCTACGCTCACTTCCGAGTGTCTTGCTCTCCTGTTGCCATCGGGCAAGATAGAAGCGGGGAAGAGGGCTTGGCTGATGCAGCACAAGTCTGTATCTTCATAAACCATTTCATTCGCAGTTAGGCTCAGGTTGTGGAACAGCGGCGGACGCCGCGATCTGCGACGGTCGACCTATCATTTAATTTTCGTATGGCGTCTTCTAGTTTTCGAGAAAGATTCCGGTTCTGGAATGAAAATCATAATTAATATAATAATAATTTGCACTCATTATGGAATATTAAAGAATACCAAAAGGGTCTGTGATCAAGATCACCAGTAAGGGAATCTGCGGTGATTCTGCCGGGCATGTTTGCGCATCACTCCATTCTACATGTCTACCCTCCGCTTTACCCACGAACCTCAGACTATGTTAATTATTTAAATGGCTTGGCGCTTCCCTCGCCTTGTCTGTTCGGAGGATGAGCGCGAAGTGAACTCACTTGTTCCTAAGAAACAGCTCGTGGAATTGGGAAGCTGGATTTCGTCTTTGTAAGTCAATCGATTGCTGTTTTGGTTAATTTCCGAAAGACAGAAGACACCACCCTTATCTCATCCATTCATGTTAGGACAAACGCGCTAGCTGAAAATGATGAGTACGTAGACACAATCACGATATCAGCACTCTTAAAAACTGCCTTACAGGCAGTATTAATCGCCCAATACTCCGCCACATAAATTATCCCTGTTTGCCCTTCCTCACATTTGGTCAAAACTCACGACTGGACTAAGGTTCGCTTGTGAGATTTCTCTCAACTGTGTGTAGCTCGTGAAGGAAAGGATACTCGGTCGAACGGACTTCTTGCGTTGACGCCTCTAAATTTTTGGACTCCCTACATGGTTGGGGTTTGACGGAGAGCAGCTCTTGCAATGTGGGCCGTGCTATAGAAGGGAGGTACGCTGTGGCGTTGTATGCTTTTTTTGTTTTAGTGCGCTTTCCTCCCACCTCAAAGATGCCCTCACATGTTTGGCAAGCAAACATATCGGGTGTAATTTTCGAACTGATCCGCCTATTCACCCCTCATCTAACCATGAACTCTTTTTCACTGCAGTGCAGGAACTTGACCTTTTCTCTTCTATACGAGGGAGTGAATTCATCATTTGATTGAGCTCACTGATGACACTCTCTGTGAGACAACCACTCACCGATCGATACATGTGATAAAACGAGTTGCATGAGGCCGCTGAGAAGAATACTCGACCGTCAGAGCAAAAATTTTATTCGCATCAACTTTTAATTTTATTTCCCAAACCACCAATGGATTAAGGGACCGGACGCATAGGGGCTGCTGTATTTATAGCATGCACTTCCTGTGCCGCCACACACCTAATGAAATTATTAGTTGCCGTCTTCGTTAGAGGTGTTTGTAGTGGTTACAATAATGGTCTGGTCACCCCATCTTGGAAGTTAATGGTCGAGGGTTTGCCACTGGTGGTGGCTATTGATGTGCTTACTACTCAGCCATTTGACCCATCAGTGCAGTCGCCTGATGTAGTCCTGCCAGCGCACTCAGGGCTTGTCTAATTACTTGACCCAGACAGCCTTCGCGTTGAATAGAGGGATGGGAGATCTCTGTCTTAGCTGACGAACTGCAGGTCGGAGGCCCAATCACCATTTGGCCAAGTTCCACAGATAGTCATTCACTTGCAACATTCTCACCAAGACATTGAAATTTGGTAACTTGGCTTCCCGTCTAGTGCACCACGTCCCAATTCACCAACGCATCGTCCTTACGCAACTGCGTTTGCGACTAATTGATTATTTGCTGTAGACTGTATGCTTGCTTAGTAGTTGTCATTTTCTTAAACACTGGTGAACCACTTAATCGTTTGGGTGAGGGTCTGCTCTTCCCATGTTCTGCCCTATCAAATCTTTAAATACCCATTATGTTTTCTGTCTAGGTTTGTCTTCCGCACCACCACTCCCGTTTCAGATCCTACCTCTCCACAGGTCATTACATTGACTGACGGTTGTTTTTTACCCAAATAATCGTCTTAGATGAATTCGTGACCGGGGTTGCATTGCACCTTTTTTCTCGACAATCGTAACTGACAGTCCGGTTTGCAAACCGGCCACCAAGTCCGTAACCGGAGGGTCGGCAGCCATGTATAAGTCGCTCTGTGCGCAGACTAAACCACTGGCAGTGAACCGCACACCCTCCTATGCATTTGTCGTCACTATGTACGACAGATCAGCATGCGATAAAGTTGTGGCAGTGTAATTTGTAATAAACGAAAATTTCCATGTATTTGGTCGTCAAAAGAACCATCCTGACACGAGACGGAATAGTGTCCTTCAACATTGGGGAAGCCTATATCCTTGCTGACCGAATGGTCGGGGGCTTAACAATACGCCTAGAAGTTTTTGACAGGCTGGCCTACGTCGGGATGGGAAAACATTTATTTAGGATGTATAGGCGACTGGCATTTGATAGTTGACAACTGCAAAAAGGGTTTTCGCATCCACCATCAATATTATGTTCCTGTGTTGCCTTTCTTTGTTTACAACGATATTCATTATTTATTCTCTCAAGGGGTCAAGTTCATGCAACCGAAGAAATGGCTAGCCCTTCAGGTGGCAGTTCGACCGTCGCATCCGACGATGTCAGTCGTCTGCTCCACAGCATGGTGAAGCAGGCACGATGACTTGCGCGTGAATTAGTTTATAGACAGTGTAGACCACCGCAAACTCCCCTCCTCCCCCATCTGAACCCGGTGTTAAGGCAGAATCAAGAAGACCGGATAGAGGGGAGAGGGCGTAGGCGGATGGCGCGGCCGAGCCCGCACCCTGGCGCTCCACCCCACACCCCCTGGTCCGCACTACAATTGGCCAAGATTTTAACCAACAACCACAGCACTACGACGGGTCAGAAGAAGGAGCAGGATGATTGAGCAGCCACGTTCAAGACCTGTATAGCCACTGGGAGAGCATGCGCATCTACCGGCAGGGAAACAGGCATCAGGGAGCTGCCAGTGCATATCAGGCTGCAAGGGCCATTGTTTGATGATCCTTGCATAGCAGACGCCTACAGACCTTTAAATCCAGAAGGATGACACGTGGGCCTATATGTGCCTGAACCGTCACACTTTAAGGCTGGGTAAGCCAACAGTCGGTGACTGAGAGGCACTACCCATAAGGCACACACTCCTCACAGACGAGTTAAGACTGAGCCGCGATAGCCTGGATCTCAGCGTTTCAGGTACAGTATGTGTAATGATATCGACCTTTAATGCAACAGACGGAAGCGGCTACTAGCATTAGGACCGCTTATGATCGCAATAGACGACCAGTCAATCGTATTCGTTGAACTTTTCAATAATTACTTGGCGGTCGGCCTATTATGACCGTGACAGCACCGCCACTAGCGCCGTAAATAAGTGAACTTTAAACAAACTGTTCCACAAAATAACATCAAATGGGACTTTGCATGGGCGATTCCATATTTTATTTTCATGCACATAAAATAGAGAAGCCTTCGTGTACTCATAAGTTGAGCAATGATCTGAAAACATACTTGTTGCCCATTTGGACGAGTACTATTTTGTCATTCTGTGTCGCTTGTTAATTAATGACAGGCTAAATGCGAAAAAAACATCAGGTTTGACGTACAAGTAATGGGTACATACTGTTGGTCCAATAAAACACTTCGTTAGCCAAGCGTACAAATCGGGTTTAAGCTTATTGTCCCATATTCAGTCAATATAATCTTATCCAAGAACTTTAGGGAACCTCCACGAGAAAAAGGGATGATCTGTTTGAACGGTTTGGTCATTGTCAACAAGGTTTTCCTGATGAAATGATTGGTCAGACGCGGGTACGTGAATTCGAGACAAAATCTTGAAGAGTTTTTCCCCAGCGAAGCAAAGGACGTGCTAATTATCGCCTTCCCAAATCCCAATTACCTTTCCATCCTGCCAGGTATACGAACTTTAATTAAGATGAGTGAGTTGCAAAACCGGAGGTGGTGTCGACTGCTGCACGCCTGTGGTGTTTAATTATTAATATTTTACCAGCACGACTGCAAATGGCCGATGCAGCAAGCGACTTGAGCCACGGACTTGAAGTTTTTTTGACAAACTGTCTGTGGATGACAGAGCTAGCAAATACGCACGACATGGCTCGGGTGCCTTATAGAGAGTAATCACGCGAACTGGCTTCCACCGGTTGACGCGAAGAATGTTATTCTTTAGCTCCGATAACAGAAGAGGAAGCTTGGCCGCAGCAAATCTGCCTGGCCTCAGCATGCCGCTGCAGAGGCAGCAAATTGGCCTGATCGGTCACCTCCGGATTCCCGTTAAAGGCATAACGGTCAGCCCACCTTCTACATCACGCAGCTCTGCCACCATTACTACCAACGCTACAGTTCTTACCGGAAATTTTACTGCCTCCTACAATGGACACGGAGTAAGAACACGCAGGACCTCAGGCACCGGCAACGGGGACACATGAACCCCACATGTTGCCCATGTTACGGTAAGGGAGTGCAACTGTCTCGCGTCGGTGTGTCGAGTCAAACGAAAACACGCAAACACCTCAATTGTGTGGGGACTAGGCTTTGTGAAGCCACGCCATGTGGGACGAGGAGCAAGTACGTGAATAAGACGTGTAGAGTGGCGTTCAACACTGCGTCAACCAATGCACCCAAAAGCATTACCAACAAAGACATGGGAGACTTGAATGACTATTTCTGCCTCATTGGTCGTCGTCAGCTAGTCCTACCCAACCTTGAACTGCGGAAAAGTTGGGGCTCGATCCCGCGACCTGATGGTTAGAAGTCCAACGCCTCTAACCATTCAGTCACGGGCTCGTTGTCCTGTCGGTTGCAACCGGGTATATACAAGGACAGAAGGACAACGTCAAGGACAACGATCCCGTGGCCCAGTGGGTGGAGGGATCGGACTGTGGTCGCAGGATCGATCCGCAGGTGTTCCGCACCTCGGGTTTGGGGATGACTGGCTGACGACGGTTAAAAAAGCAGAAGTGGCCATTCCAGTCTTTTTCATCACTGTCAGTGGTACTATTCCGCCTATATTACACGTTCCGCTGTGCGACGGCTGGCGATCCTCGGGAGAGAGTCCCATGACATAATGGGACGTGTGATTTCCTTTGCGTGATCGGTGAGCGCCCTTCCACCAATGTACCCAATCTCATCACCGCTTGGTCAAGCAGGTCAGTCGAGCCAGTAGTGCAATACACTGCATCTTCTGGGTAGTCACTGTGCCAAATCCCGATTATCAGGATAAGACCGAAGGCACCGGACACAAGTTTCCTTCCCTGCGACCACCCTTCTGTGGGCCACATAGCAGACGGCGTCAGTAACGACGGTCGGACTGTCGCCTTGCATCGGTCGACGGGTGACATTTCGAAGTGACGTATGGGTCGCTGTGGTCGTCTGAATGCGCACATTGTAGTCGACCATGCCGTAAGGTCAGTACGTATGGAAACGCTTGCTGGGATGGTGAATGGCCTTGACTCAGAGAGGCCTTGGACAAAGGCGCCAGGCCTCGTAATGATGACTGTTAGCTGCAATAAGCAAGGGGCGGTACTGTGGTATCTTTCCTCATGAAAAATCGGACCACTCCTTGGTATAATTAGCCTGACGCCGTTGAACCTACCGCCACGGGCTAAGATACGTGGCGTGGAAGGTTGCCAACTGGCAGATGGACTTTTTCTCATTTAAGAATGACGGTCAGTTTTTTGCCGCTCCCACGTAAAGTGTTCTTTACGTTAGTCATGATCATGTGTTTTTCGAGACGGTGGGGCACGAGAATACTGATTCCAGCATTACGGGTGGCCTTGCCCGAAATTCCAGGGAGGGGAGATAGGGTTGTAGCTCGTGTTAGTGTTAAGGTTATTATTAGCGATATGGGGAAGGGTAGGAAAGCTGAGACTCGGGTTAGGTTTATGAGAGTTGGTGTTGGGGTTAGTGCCAAGAGGGTTAGACTAATTGTTAGGCTTAGAGTCAAAATTAGGAAGCGGGAGTGCGAACCCTCCAGAATTTACCGCGAGGTCGCCTGTGATACCAGGGTGTTCCACATTCACGCGTCCGACCTCCGAGGCGCTCTCATCAAAACCCGCTACGCGTGAAACGTGGACGACCTCTTGCGAGCCAGGTGCGGATGAGTTGTTAAACCTTGATGGGCAGTCCGCTGGCGTTCAACTTCGGTTATCTCGACCCTGTTATTGGAATCCGAATGACACGTGAATAAGGAGTGAGACAACAGCCGGCAGACTCCTCTTCTCATTATAAACAATTCCATGAGCAATGGTAGGGTCGCTCACCGAACGTTCTTATGGAACTCACTCTCTCCATTGTGCCTTACGGGCTTTCTCTCGAGCCCAGCCAGCAGCCGCACAGCGGCGCATGGTGTAGGCAGTATGTTATTACCGACAAAGACAAGGGAGACTGTAATGGCCATTTCTGGCTTATTGGCCATCGTCAGCCAGCTATACCTAACCCTGAAGTGTCGAACACCATTGTATATTCCCAAACTAAACCGAAATGGCAACGGGCTCTTGGGCCAGTGGATAGAGGCGTGAACTTCTAATTAACAGGTCTCGTGTTCGATCCTGGGGTGTTACACACTTCGGGGTTGTGTATGACTGACTGACGACGGCTAATAAGCCCGAGATGGCCATTCCGGTCTCCCTTGTCTTTGTTGGTAATACCATACTGCCAATTCCATGAACAATTCATCACCTACCCCTCGCCGGAACAGTGGTGGTCTTCATTGCTTCGATGGACGAACTCTCGCATTCGCCTGAGAGATCTCTAAAATCGATTGAATTTATTGTAACATTTAAAGAGAATTCCTCTAAAAACTTCTCAATTTCTATATTCAGTCGCGTGTAGGCTTTGCCCGTATGTAGTTCATAAACAAATGGAAGTCGAAAAACTACAAACTTATTGCATGAACACGTTTCAGTCGCCTAGCGCATCCACGATCAAACAAGTTGTCTCTTTTCAGCATCATCTACAGCCCGAACTGACGGGTTTAAGGCACTGTCTGGAGCCCTCCCTTGGGTACCACTACAAGCAAAAGGTTGTTTCGAAGGCGCCACTTGCAGTTTGCACAGTTAAAATAATTAAATTACTCCTCGCAACCCTATCTAAATTGCCTTGATAATTGACCTCCAGATGCAATTCCCAGCAAAGAAGATCGTGGAAAACGGTGCGTCCGCCAAGCTTCGGTGGGTTTCGAAAATATCCCGAACATTTAGTTGTGTGTCATGTCCTTGTGATTAATAAGGAGACCTCTCAGGGGTACAAATTCTCCTGTCAAAATCCAATCATCAGTTACGAAGTGCGACTTAGTAGGACACAAGACGCCAAAACACTGGTAGTTTAAATATTCCAAAACATCGAGGGCTTTTTCCTGACAGGCATTTACTATGTATTTTTGTAAAAGCCTCATGCTTTTCGAAAATCTCTGTTGTCCATTTCAGTGCCGCCTGCGATTTTCGTCGATGGAATTTACCCTCAGTACATGCACAGAACCAGTTCGGCAGCCCTGTAAAGACAGGTATGACTGGCTTACAGCGGAGTTTTGGTTAAATAGATATCAGTGTTTGAGTCATTTCCAATGTAATTTCGTTTTGGCTAAAATTTCGCATATGAAAAGTTCTTTTTCGAATTCCCTGGAGTATCGGTGAGACAGTCTCGATAACAGAAGTTGTTTTACTCGCCTTTAATTTGGGTTGTACATAAAACAATAGTTGTATCCTCTTGATTGTATTGGACGGAATACTTACTAGCTACAGGCCGCCGATCATTCTGACTTCCATTCTACTAGCAAGCATTTCTCCGGAAAGGTAAGTGGCGGCCGAGTATCGATGAGGAGTAAGAGTGGGATTTGGCGCAACCTGCTGCGAACGCTGGTCGTACGTCAACTTCCGGCACGGAGTACGTGTAGCCAGACGTTTCCGGGTCATACTGGCAGCCGACTGCCCAACGGCATGTTGTTTGTTCAACTTTGATGATGAAAATACTCTGTCCTATAAGCCCGTGTACTCTGAATCCTTAAATTCCTGAACAGTTTTGATTTTTATTTTATTCGGATACTTGGACAATGCGCGGCTCAGGTCTGAGCTTTAGGATGACGTCAAATCTCGAAGTCCATGTGATTTCTGTTGTTAAATATACACACTGAATACAGACTGTCTTGTTTTCAACCTCCTACCTCTCTAGAAAGTGTTTGCAATCTCCTATAACGGTTGTAATTTTGATAACTAGCCAGTTTAAAATGGCTGTGATTTTAATTTTATTAGAGTACTATGACCCAGTGACTTTATTTAAATCAGCTCATTCAACCCTTATCTGGAAGCCAATAAGTTTTTCCTTATTTCTCATAGCCCCAGCGCCTGCGCATAATCATATATTTTTGAAGACCGCGGCGTTAAGCAGGTGAGTAAATGTTCCCGAAATCGTGAGCTCGAGGATATCATTTGAAATTATCCTACCGCGGTACAAGGATCAACAACCCCCATTTGATTTCTACTGACACCGGCAGCCGCCTACGCAACAATGGAGTTTTGGAACTCGCAGTGCCAAAAATGTGAGCAAATCTTCAGAAATCATGCATCGAAAAACATTAACTGCTTTAAATCAAGGGAACCTGGGCGAATTGCTTATGCTCTAATAGGAAATCTCAAACTAAACCACTCCAGTCTCAGTTGAGATATCAGGCCATGGAGGCCGTCGGCAATTAGGTTCGCTTTATTTACTTGGCCAACCCCGCATGAGGCTCCTAGGTCTCTCTTAGCTATGACCCAACAAGCACTTCTTCTGTGACTGGTAAACAATTTCATCGTTCAGAAACTTGAATAAATTGTTTGTTTGCAGATAGGATAATGAGGCACTATTACCAGTGTGACTTTTCCAGCGAACTCATCCCATCCCTGTATGTGGGCGTCACACAGACTCGCAAACGAACGTCAACTTGCTCAACGCCTATTGTGAAGCATTGCGTCACTTTAGACGAAAATGTTGCCGTAGGAGTCACAGAGTATTTATAATGAGCCCTCGGGATAACGAGTTTTGTATTTCGCACAATAGGTTGGTGTGGAAGGAGAAAGTGCGATAGATGTCACGCAAATCTACTACTACCACTGCGAGCAATTTCACAAGTCGCCATATCTGTGCCCGTCATGCTGTCGGGAACATGGTGGACATCGTCGTTCGTGAGGCTCAAACTTTCATGTGGCGGGAATCCCCGAATGAACTTGCAGTGCATTTGATAATTCATAATATGTGCCGAAATTTATGAAACATTGTTAAGTACTCGCAAGCCGACACAAACGAATGGGCCGAAACTCCAACTTTATAATGGACGACCTCAAGCGAATTGAAAGCACGAAAAAATGTCAAAAGTAATACTAAGTTGTTTAGAAATAACAATTTTTTAGAAAGGTGAAAATTCGGAAAACGTCGGGAATCTTTGTAACTGTGCATATAGAAAGGCCTTTCATGCGAACAACTGAGTAAATTAAACGACATAAGTAGAATTTCGTTTGAAAATAGCCCTTTACTGAAGTTTGCACTTAAGTATCGTATTGAGATTGCATAATGTCAAATATGGAAGTTAGTTAACAGTCTGTAGTTTGACTTTAGACTCAAACGGTTTCACGAGATTTTGCTGTAACTTTTCCGTTTTGCATTGTTCGGGTTGCGGTTGATTCAGACAAATAAGAATAAATTTGAGTTCGCCGATAGGGACGCCACAGGAATTAGATTTTTCACAAAGTCAAAAGTGGATTGGTCTGTCAGGGTCGAATAAGTTTGAATAGAAATGTTAGGTACAATCTAAAACATACCATTTTGTGATTATTAAGAGGACTTTTTCCGTTAAATTTCTTTACTGCTTTTGTTCAGATTGACCCAACTGTGAAAAACTCGGCGCCTCGGTGGGATTCAAAGCCACGCAGTAAGAGGAAGGCTTCAGTACAGCCAGCGCTCTAAGCACTTGAGCTACGAGGTCCCGCCGGACGACGCGATTTCAATCCCATTTGGGTCAAGTTACCCGCCCAACCTACTGCAACGTCTGGAATCCACCAAATCTGATAGAGTAAGTTGACCGCCCAGGCAGGATTTCCTAAGTAATTCACCTAGAATCCACTAGATGACTACTAGGCTCACGTAATTCATAGATATTTCGGCAGATTTTGAATAATTCCAGCGGGCTTCGTAGCTGAAGTGGTTAGAGCATTGGCTGTACTAAAGCCTTCCCCTTACTGCGCGGGTTCGAATCCCACCGAGGCGACGAGATCCCCACAGTTGGGTCCATATGAATTATTCAAAATCTGCTAAAATATCTATGAATTACAGCTTTTTCTTGTGTTGGAGTACGTGGAGTTTCAGATCGTCCTTGAAATATCGTTGAATATTTCACAATTTTTAGTTTTTTTCGATGGATTGTCCAGAAAGGTAGATTCTATGCTATGTGCTTATCAAAACCTTCAAAACTAAGATAGTTATTGGAAGCGTTTGCCTAATTTGTGAGTGCTTGGCCATTCTAATACAGATGGCCGTTTTGGTTATAGTTGTAAGCTCGCTCAAATACGAAACCACATTTCCGAATGAAATAAACGTCCACAAGGAACATCGGCAATAGATATGATCCAGGTTGGTTAAAAAACTTCCACTAATAAGTTTCCTCTTTAGGAAGCGTTTTAATAAGTTAGTTAACTGATGGATGTCTTCATATCTTACTTCTTCTCGAGTTTAAGTAATTATAAAAAGTTGGAAAGCTTGGTCGGCTTTTTCGCTTTTACGAGACTAGGTGATACTTTTTCCTCTGCAAACAAAGTGACTCGCTTTTATCCAACTCTTTTAAATCTGTAAAACATCTGGTTTTCTAAACATGACCTCCTTATTTACGTTCCGTACGTCCGATTTACATGGGGAAAAAATCAACTTCCAAGTAGGACAAGTGTATTGGTAAAACTGTCGAGTTTACATTAATCGCCTGCAATAGAAAACACGCTAGGGTGCGCGAACTTAGTATAGGATAACTGTTAGCATAGAACATCCTCCGAATACAAGGTAACGTAGATATCCCCTCAAATGTTCATATATTTTGACTGCATAGTAAAAGGGCATTTTCAAAAGGCGTTAGAGGAATAAATAAAATCTGCAGCATTTCAGGTGCCTAAATTCGATCGTTTCGGTTATCACTATCACGTTTCATGGTTCAGGCTACATACTGTATATTTACCCTTCAGGACAAGCGTGGTGCAGACTGATCTTCAGATGTTTATGCAGCGAAGTTAGGTGTTTGTTTGTCTAATGATCAAGACCCGAATCCCGAATATAATTGTGGAAAAGGGCGTATTTGGAAGATCTAGGAGGAGAAAGGCCAGAAACAAAAAACGAAACGCCTGTGCAGGTGGTTTAATTTTGAACTGCTACTTGTTGCAAACCAACCAGGCTCCTCTGGCATCCCAAGGTGTGATTGGGAGCACAGACAGATTCATGAACAAAAGGTTACCTACAAAGGAATGCGTTACTTTTATGACTCGCAGTGAAACAAACTTGGGCCAGTGCGTAGCAATTAGACCCGAATGCGCACTACACCTGCGTTTATTACCATATGAGTGGAAGAAGCGGGGAAAAACCTTGTCTGTTCAGAGGCAGATTCAAAGGTGCCGCGTTGTTAACTTGCGTCGCTAGTCGGCCATGCTCGGAAAAAAACTCTGATCGCCAAACAGTCGGTCTATTTGCTAAACCCAGGCTCCTCAGTCGGAATACGTTGCCAATTAGATTGCTATAATGGCTCTCCAGGCGGGTGTAGAAGTCTGGGGAAAAATCTGTCGCCTCAGTGGCCAAGAATAGTGAGGAGGGTAAAAACAAAACGGGTGCATTCTTCCTTCCGTACAGTCTGTAAAGTATTTCGTTTTGAATTACCAAAGGCAATAGGGTAAGAAAAATATGCGCCCGTCGTTGTTAATTTTTCGGTCTAAATGACGCCCTTTTCAAAAATTAAGTACTGAGATTAAGGACGCAGATAAAACAGTTTTTGAAACGTTAGAAGGAAAAATCCTTGCTCTGTTCTGTCACGTTTGTCCCCCTTCCCAGTTAGAACAGTTTTATCTGATCTCAGCTCATTCGTCTGCAAGTTAGTGGCTCTGTTGACGGCAATAATCCGTCTTTCGGTTCCCACTAATGTCATTATATGGCTTCTGCTCGCCGTATGCTTTACTAGGTAAGCTTATTTTTTCCTAAACGATTTCGGCAGTAATTCGAGTCCGAGAAAGGATAAGCAAATGAAAAACTCGGTACGACATTATGTGAAACCCATTCATGGTCGAAAAGCAAGTGCTAGAATTACTTTTATTCCATACAAAATTAAGTTAGGATAAGTATAGCGCAAACTCTGATTCCGACTTATCAGCCAACTGGATTTCCTTAGGCTAGCTCCGCTTGCCAGTAAACGCGAGCGGATGCATGAAAGCGGCCTTTATGACCGAAAAATTCAAAATTCAGTCTTATCTTTATATTTTTGCTGGAGTAAAATATTAGCCAACTTGACTGGAATTAAAGTATGCATATAGTGAAATAAAATTCTTGAAGAGCTTCGGTACCGTTCGCTGGTGCTGCGAGCGCACAACTGGGAAGTGGTTGCAAGAAGAAATGTCGAGAAGTTCTGGCAGGCGTGGCATTGCTAGGAAGAAACATGTTCAACTGATTGCACCTTGGAATTTCAGAATATCAGTGGCATACATTTTCTCTGTACATTCGTTTCAGTAAAAGTTCCTTTTTAATATCCGCCCACCGCTTGTCCTAATTAATTGAATGTGTTATGTTTTCCTTCTCTAATAGAAGCATCGAAATATACGAGTGACCGATGACGAATTAACCTGCGCTGACACCCTCCTCACGTCCCAATGCTAATGTCCGATGCGCGTCCATAAAAAGCCTGATTTCTAAAGGAGTCATTAAGCAATACCTACAACATTTCCTGTTCTTTAAAACTATCAATAAGCACCGCTAGCGGAGATAACACTAAAAATCGGCAGTTTTTTCTGGTACAGTGTCGTTCTCCAGCCTGCTGGGAATTTTTTCTTCCCGCCTCAGTGTCCCTCTCGCTGTCCTAGAACGCCCCTTCCTCCCTCCCCAACACCCACATCCAGTGTTTAGAAAAGTTTACTTGGGCGTGGTCGGACCGCCGTGATAATGGAGAGGCAATGGTTGGTACAAATGTGCTCCTACTTGTGAATGAAGGCAGGCCTTAGCCTCGGCCTCGCTCGATGAGGAATAGCTAGGAGGCAGGAGCGGACAGTACAGTTTGGGACAGGTTGCGTTAAGGATAAATGGTAAATTGGTCGGATGGGGTTGTCCGACAGCACGGCTTGATTAAATTAGTTGCTTTGCCAGCCTTCTTAAGGTGCGTATACCCCGATGTCATGGCCTGGACCAGATAAATAAGCATGATAAATAGGGCAGGATAGGGATCCTTTAGACATTAAATTTAATCTAAAATCTGAAAATAAACCCTAATAGGTCATTTTGACTTAAATTAACTATCACGCGCTCAAGTCATGAATACTTGATAAAAGTAAAATAAGCTAGTAACAGATGCTAACGATAAATACGAAGGCAAGTGTTTAAAACTAACAATAAATATAAACAATGTTAAAGCGTCGAGTTTTTCCTTGTGTTGCATCCTAGAATACCACTTGGGCAGACCGTAATAGGCACGGCATAAACCGTGCTGATTGACGCATTTAGTTGTTGCTTGCTTTCAAACACCACTTGGTCAAATCTACTATAAATATTTTGGTTGAACACGGGAATGAGTACCTCTCCCCTTATTACAGATGACCAGAGAGCATCTATACCGGTGACAACTTTTACCCCAAACACTAACCCTAATCATAATCCTAATCTTACTACCCCTTATCTTAACACTGGCCCTCTTAGCGTTGACTTTAGCCCTAAGCGCTATTCTCAGATTTAGCACTGCGACACCTTTAATAGGGACGTACTTATTCCCATGTCTCAGTATCTTTTACATCGTCTTAGTAATTACGCGTTGCTTGAGCTTCTTTTGACGTAGCATATTAGTTCACAATTATTTACAGCAGTTCACTAAATTTGCACTTCGGCGAGCATTCATCTCATGGTAGCGCAAAGTGTAAAGGCGCAGTGTTGCGAACAGTTGAAAAGGAATGCATATGAAAACAAATGCATATGAAAGGAATGCATATGTTCATCAAAAATGTATAAGTGGGTTTAAGTAAAAAATGTCGTCATCATCGTCTATCATCATCATCATCATCATCATCATCATCATCATCATCATCATCATCATCATCATCATCATCATCATCATCATCATCATCATCATCATCATCATCACCACCACCATCATCATCATCGACGACAACAACAACCAACACAATCTTCTGAAATCTTTGACTGATTGATCCTTCATTCAGCAATGCCCAAGGACCCTAACCTTTTCCCTTTTTCAAGCAACCGTTGCCTCTACGGATTCGCTCTTCATGTTGGCAACTCCAAACCAGACATGAAGTTTACGACGAAAGAACAGGTCTTGCAGTTAATAAGTGCGCAATAGGGTTATACTATGGCGGCGACCAATCGTCACCACGTAAGAGGCTTACAATAGATGACGTAACCCGTGAAACTCTATGACGGTAATCTATATGATCTATTTAGGGTGTGTCAAGCGTTCTGTATCCCAATTATTCATCGAATGCATCACAGAAATGTGCGTTTCTTCTGTAGAGTATGCTTATAAGTAATTTTAACATGGTCATTTCTTACATACATGTTGCGGTGGAAACCAGTGTTACCTTATATTCGACCCTCCGTGCAGGTTACAGAAATAAAAATCCTATAATACACGTGACTGGACGCTAAATCCAAGAGAAACTAGTTGAGGGATAAGACAAGGCTAGAGCTGAGGTCAGAGTCACGGTAAAGAGAAGGGTTTGAGTTGGAATTGGGGTTACGCTTAACATTTGGCTTAAAGTTAGTGTTCGGATTAAGGCAAGGGAATAGATAACCTTCCCGGGATTTAATGCAAAGTAGCCGTATTAGGGGATGGGGGCATTTCTGCCAGGGGGGGGGGGCAATAAGTTATCCTCACCAAATATTTCATAAGCAACGGTGACGTGGCCAGTCTAACTTTTGAGCAAATGTACATTTTGCGTAGTTTAGTTTCGTCATTGCTTCACTAAGGGACGGAACGTACACAACATCTGCGGTTTGTGTAATATTTTAGTATTTAAGAAATCGTTCTGTGGTACATTCATAATCGCGGAAGGAAAGAAAACTAAGCCTTTTTCATCTGCGACAAAAAACCTGCCAGTATCTATCAGAAAATTGCATAAGTGGGCCAACAGTTTCAGTTTTGCTTTTGACTTAACGGTTGAAAAAATGAAGGACGTGAGGATTCATCAAAAATGTAGTATATCAAAGTGACTTCACAATAGGTAATTTTGCTAGAGGTGTTTTTCAATCGATACAGAGTATATTCATTGATGTTTTCCATTTGTGAAATTAAATCCTCTTCGGCACTTATGTTTGGGAGAGTTCGCGAGTATGAACTAAACCGACACCATTATAAAAAAGAACTTGGGCAAATACTCTCAAGAACCGTCTCGTCTTGAGCGTTTCGATAAACAGGAACCGCATTTCGGGAAAGCCTTGTGCTCAATGGATTCGACTGTCACCAAAACCGCGTGACAATTTTACGGAATGAAATTTCTCTTGAAAACGGCATATTTTCCACTGTAGCTGTTAACTCCATTTCAGCCTCTCTGTCGCTGACTTGCCTCTTGACGCGTGACCATACGAAAATTACTATTCTTGTGACATCTCTACCAGAAAAACCAAACGATGTCCTCTCTGACCTAGTCAAAAATGGATAAGTTCCATACGGGATTAATAAAACAACAGATAGTGCCCTGGCCTGATCTTGTGTTCTGCCAAAGAGTAACAAACCTAATTTTTCGTTGCGTTTATTCGTTGACCTAAATGGCAGTTCTACCCAGGAGATGGCAGTGGATGTGTCGGAAACGTAGTGCTTACAACTAGCAGCCGATATTTTGCGAGTTTAAGCCATCAGTTATACACATCAGCCTGACTACGAAAAATAGTAAAAAACCAGTAGGTGAACAAAATTAACATTCAAGAATCCAACGACCCGATCTCCAAGCGTACGCGTCTAGCGGGAAATCCCTCCAGGCTTGGTTGTATGTTACATCACAGCAAGCAGTGCCGTTAGTGAAAAGTGGTCAGACAGTTAAAGACTAGTTAGTCCGGCACTCTGGCACACTACCCACCGGGTAAAACGGAGGTGGCGTGCAATGACGACGAGGGAATTTGTTCTTGCCTAAAAAACCTAAGTAATAAAATGATCAAGCAAGTGAACATGACGTCCACGCCACTGATTATGATATATACGGGCACACAGGAGAAACGCGCAAGCGTTCTCCGGCTGGAGGCCAGAGGTTGATGTGGGAGATAGAGTTAGAGGTAGCGGACATCAACGGAGGGGCAGAGGCTAGGGGAGGAGGAGCAGGGGGAAATAAACCACAGGACTCATCCGGGGAGTGCCCGTGACGGCAGCTTTGAGGCGGTCCACGTTCGCGAACACCTCACAACTTCACCGTTGAATGCCAAACGTTTCTAGCCCTCGAGCGACAACCCTAAATGGGCTATTGTAGGATGGTCGTAGTGGTCGGTTCAGTCGACCACATCGGCGGTATACTTGAGTGCATTGCGTCAAGTCTTCCTCCGGATAAGAATCGGAGACTGATAGCCTGGTTGGAACCGGAGAGATTCTCCGCATAGATTGTCTCAAACGGTGCAGGAGGTTGGTAAGGTCCTGGATCGCACCGCGAGAGGTTGGGGAGACCATATCACCGCAAAGTCGCTCAGTAGGTTCGAACATCAGTCCGGCAGCGTAACACGCAGATCTCGACTTCCGAACGGGACGGATATCTAACAGAACCAGGGGAGGTGGTCTGTCCAGTTCTCCGTAGGGATGTTTTTGGCTGACAATTAAACCGTTCTACCATCTCGCTGGCAGCCGGGTGATAGGTTGTTGTGCGGATTAGAGCAAAGCCTATAAAGAGAGGAAAGACTGGGAAAGATTATACTCCAATTTAGTTCCGCTGTCAGTCGGGATGGTGGAGGGAACACCAAAGATTGCAACCAAACGACTGAGGAGGGCCTTGATCGCTGTTGCAGCTTCGATATTGGGCAGAGGCATGGCGTCCAGAAACCGAGTTAAGCGGTCCGCATAGTAAATGAGACTGGAATAATTGTTGGGCAATTGCAGGGCGTTCATTGTCATCATTCGCGCAGCCTGCCAACACCACGATTGGCTCAATGATAATGACGAGTAGGTCTTCAATTTGCTCTCTGAGAAGAATAGACTGCGTACCACCTACACCAGCTCACTTTTGATGTACAGGCTTGCTGAAATGCAATTAAAGGACATGAAAAATGTTTGAATGACCCACGGGAATGCAGGAATCCAAGGGTGCGCAGACAGTAAGGAAGAGAAAAGGTTTTTCTCATTCATGCAGATAACGCACAGGAGCCGCGTCGCAGCTCATTTTCGTCGAACCAACCCTTCTGACAGGAAATTCAAAGTTCTGAAGTACCTGACTGGTGTTCTGAATGGGCCATCCCCAACATCCGACGAAGACATCAACAGACTCATTAAAATAAAGACCATCGTGGACGTCGGCCATCCGTCCTCGATGTGGGCAACCATCGAAGCTGTACGCCAGATTCCAGCGGCCAGATGCAGGGCGCTGGTCCCCTCCAATCTCCAGTCCACAAGCGTGACGACCATCAGACCATGGGCAGGTTCACCTTGCCAGTTCAGGAGATAGAGAGAAAATAGAAAACCCTTCACGAACTAGTGGACGTCCCCAATGTCCATCTATACAAATGCAAGGGGACCGGCAACTCCATCACAACCACGGAAGCATCGCCCATTTGAACAGCACAGACAAAATCTTCGTTCGGGTCCCACTCAATTGCCTGAACCCCGATTTACAGCAAGGATTTACTTTTGACAGTAGACTGATGTGTGGGAGACTAGTACGTGAGGTCGACGTGTCACATCAATGTGCATCAACCTTCCGCGCTTGAATTTATCAGGACGCGTTAAGAGTCGGGCTTGGAAGGTTGCCAGTTTAAGCCCTAACCCGTGCTTTCTCAGTTTCAGGCCGTAATGGGCTCTTTCTAACGCGACCTTTATGCATTCGCTCACGTGTGAGCTCAGAGTGGCTCATGTTATGGTCTAGTACATCTGGAATGAGACCAGGTCGTCTGTGTGACAAGAAGAGAGGCAGCTTGGCTTCGTCGATCACACATGCACCACCAGTCGTATTCAGTTTGTCTTGTCATTGGATCAAGGTGGGTTAAGGGGGAAAGAGAGTGAAATAGAAGCTGTTTCAACCAAACTAATTCGGGCGCAAGCCAGTCCCCTTGCATCCATTATTTGGGGTATGCAGTGAACGTCGTCACTTTCGACAGTCGAACTGTCGCATGCCAAACGCTTCAATACACCCCACAGTACTTAAAATCTAAGTTAGCTGTCGCGCAACGTAAGCTGTAGAATGAGGACTGATTGACTCAAGCGTGATATTACCGTTACCTCAGTCATCCTTGCCTGGTTTCGCTGACAAATGAAGCGGTGTCCACCCGCGCGATAGGATAGACCACTTATTTCTCCACTAACATCGTCATTGTCTTTGTCGGATCCAAATTCGTATTAGTTTCTTTACCGATATTATAAAGGATGCTCTGAGTTGCATAAAATGCCTACACGGATGGCAATATTGCATACACGGCTGATTTTCGACCTAGCGATTGAACTAATGGCTACGAGACCAACAGGTCGTCAAAGTAAATTGGGTCCACTGTTTACAAGCGTCTGCCTTCCGGAAGCCATCTAACCTACCTCTAGTACACACACGCACATAACTCAAGCCTACATTAATTTGTCTGGCCTGATTTAGGTATATGGGGTGGCCCATTTGTAAATCTTTTATAGCAATATTTGATAAGATATGGTTTGGTAGCCCCACCTGATGGACATAATACTGCTGGGGTTGGGGTCAAAAGTTAGCCTTAGCGGCTGTGTTTAGGGATTATGGTTAGGGTTAGGGGTTAGGGTTAGCAGTTAGCGCAATTATTTTTCATCCATTCAAAGTACGACCGCGCATTCTCAATAGCTTTCTTTTGCATTCAACTACTTGACCTCGTCGCCTGTGCTTTCGTCGATCCCACCTGAAAAAAACCCCATTACCAACGGTCCCGTATTAGAAGTGACTGAGGTTTGCTTACTTCAGGTGTGGCTACCAACCCACATCCGACCCAATATTTTCCTGGTGTGAATTTGAAACAGGCATGCACAGCAGAATTTATTAGAACTTACAAATTTTGCGACGGCTTATCAACTGTAACCTGTTGCTGCATAAGAGATAACGAATGAGAAAGATACAGAGAAGTGCATTTCCACAGCAAAAATTAATGCGAAGCAGAAAGGTCATCGTTGAATTTACACAGCCTAAAAAATAAAAACGACGACTGAAAAACACAACTTAGGAAAGAAAATGCGTAAGTTAACACGCGGGGGGGGGTCGTAAGTTAAAGGGCTTAGATTTACCAGGGCAAACTGAAGTTCACTACGTGGTCTAAGTGTTTGCATCGGTCGGTTTTTTTCCACCGTATGTGGACGGCCTCCAAATAGCGCAATGTCCGAGTTTCCGTGCTCGAACTAATACTCGGGAGGATGTTTTGGGGTCAATGGCGCGATCGCTATCTAGGAGGCGCTTCGTGATAGAAGAACGAGGAATTCTACTTTCCTGCCCTAAAAACCGTTTAGGCAGGCTGGCTGCTTTTGCGTTCGTCCAATGCACTTGCAGCAACAAGTGCATGTGAATTCAAAAGTACAGTGTGAGGTGGAATGCAGTGGCAAGACATACTTTGCCTGTGGAATTGGAATAATTTTAGTGGGATTGCTGAATATGAGTTCGGCTGCATTGTGTGTCCTTTCAAAGATACATCTTAATCGTCGTTTTATGGTATTTGAAATGTTGTCACCCTTAATGTGTAGGGATATTACCAGGGGCTTCTTCGGAAGTGACTGTTCCGTTATTTTTGGCCGTAAAGTGTTGCTGTACTTTTGGATGATACGCGTTGGATATGCACGTTTACGCAATGTTGTTTTTACGCAAACAATTTTTACATGCAGTGTCTTAAATGAGCAAATGTTTCCCACTCTTTAGAACTGAGCGCACACTAGGTTTCGCTCTTGCTGTATTGGTACAAAGCTCGGAAAGTGTAGGCGCTGACCTTTCCAGGCATCCCTATGGAAAACCGATAACATTATTGAGCCATCTTCCTGTCTAGTCATGAGGACGCCCAGAAAAGATAGTCTGTTGCACTCTTCTTTTTAATCTTTGGATGGAGACTCAACAAGGAGGTCTTCGACTTCCCCGTTGTTGTCAAAAATTGCAAACATGGTAGAGGGCCGCACACTGATTGTTCTTACGGAGCACACTCGTTCCGTTGTGCCTTAAGGGCTCTCTCTCTCGAGCTCAACCAGCAGCCGCACTGCAGCGCATGATATAGGCAGTATGTTATTACCGACAAAGTCAAGGGAGACTGCAATGGCCGTTTCTAGCCTCTTTGCCATCGTCAGCCAGTCATACCCAACTCCGAAGTGTGGAACACCTGACGACGGCTAATAAGCCGGAAATGGCCATTCCAGTCTCCTTCGTCTTTGTCCGTTATAGCAATTGCAAATACATCATCTACATATCTGCTGTATAGTCTTCATGTTCAAGTTGGATGACAACTCTTCTCCTAGGTGGCCCATAAAATGACGGTAAGGGTTTTTCCAAGTGGACTTCCAATTGCTACTCCGTCCATTTGTCTGTATAGTTGTCCATCAAACAGAAGTTGAACACTTTTCGTGCACCGTTTCTACAAGTCACGTAGTATTTCGGGTGAAAGAAGGCTTACAGACGTATGGACGTATATGACATCTATTATTTCATCAATTTGTACACTTGTAAATAGTTATTTAACGTCCAAGGGGATCATGTATTTGCTAGAAATATTTTGATGCCTAATTTTTACAATAAAATGGAAATTTTTCTTCATCGTGTAAGTCGAAAATCGGTGTCGGATTGGTTCTAATTCCTTGACAAGCCACTGTGCTAGCACGTGTAGGAATGAATTTGGCATAGAGAGAATTGGTCGTAGAAGTATGTTCTCTTTATGCGTTTTTGGCAACCCATACAGTCTGGGATTACACGTGTCCCCTGGTCTGAGGGATAGTGCGGTTTTAGCATCAACCAGATTTCTGTCCAACAATTGTTCAGATAGTTTTCAGGCGTAGTCTTGCATTGCCTTGGTTTCATCTTTCTCTAGCTTTTATAGACGAAAATTACACGGATCGGTAAAAAGGTCATTTTGCTTACATGGTCTCTCCGGTTCAGAATGAGAACTCCATGGCCTTGGTCAGGCAGTTGGTAAGCCGTTGCAAAATTTGTTGGTACAACCAACTTCTTCCATATATTTTTGTTTCGAAATCTTTTTATAGTTATTCATATTAACTAAGACCCCAGGACTATTGGAAGATAAAACACACGGGCTTGGGTACCACAGAAAGACGCCTCCCAGAGAACAGATAGACAAATGACAACCCATACTTTACAACAGAGCAGGTGCCTAAATATAGACAAGCCTTCCTGACAACTAGTAAGTACTAGTGACAAAAGTAGATACCGCTTCTCTTTTCTGTTCCAGTAAGCTCTCGTAAAAATTGTCAGAGTGGGCAAGTTAAACAAGAAGTGGCGAACGTTTCTTGACTAGAACCAAGAACGGCTGTAATTAAGAATGAGCTCAACAGATAATCTTATGGAGGTTTCACAACCTGGTCGAGATTTCCTCATCACTCCGTTAAAAACCAAGTCAGCCTTCACGTCCCTATAGGGTTGGCTGCGTCTCTATCTGACCAGTTCTGCGACTGTGATGCCAGGGGCAGATTCACCAAATGAGTTTGCCCGACTTTGGTTCTTTCCAGCGAATTCGGAGGATTCCGGCGAAAGGTTAATCAAGTCACCACTCACCCTCTCACCTCGTGCGTGGACGTGCAGGCTTTTCAGGCACACTCCTTGGCCTACGGTGCTCCTTAAAAGTGTGGCTTCAAAGGAATTTGATGAAAAACGTGCGCGACGGGCACGGCAGGAGACTGAAAAAATGACGTTTTGGCAGGAGCCACTATATTTATTCGCCGGAGGGGGGTGACTCAGCAGGCCTTTCTTGGGTTTCAAAATAGCAAGCCCTGCAAGACTCAATTTTTTCGAGTATGCGAGTTGGCCGGTATGAAGGACCCCTTCGAATTAGGGTTTAAACCCTGTGTGTGGCACCAGCGACTGTTACAAGTAATAACAGTGGTCCAGATAAAATTGCTGGCGGATAAGTTCATCCAATCCTCAATCACTGCACCTGCGTTCTACTCTCTATAAAGTCCACTCATTTCTTGACCGCCTATCATAGTAGAAAAGAAGGAAAGGGCATGTATCGCTCATAGTGACCCCTGCACAAGATCTTAACTGCGATGGGATTTCGCGTTCGCCCATTGGAGCATTCTAGCTGAGTAGAAACTGAGCCACAACGGATTATTGTCAAAGGACTAATCAGCAATTACGATCACTGAATTCAGTGCCCCCCGAATTCGAAGTAGACAGGAAAGGAGAGTATGACATGCAGGAAATTTCCACTTCTTATCCCTCACTCATCGTGAGCGCAAATCACAGGGCGGAAGAGATAAAGTTGCTGGTAGTTAACTTCGACGGAGTTATGGTTCCTGTCGGTATAAAATGTGCTCACGGCCTGGACTGTCGACCGGTCGGCAGACAGCCGATGGGAATACAGTTTTGGCAGTTCTCCACCAGATAAATCATTACTCGCAGTGGAAACCAAGTCCTTATCGCGAGCAGATGTCGCTTGGGTCAATGCGTCTGAATAGGCGTGCCGACGTAGCTTGGCGACTACGCGTGAAGCAGCGCGCCTGGCGGGAACGTCAACAACTTCTTCCCCCTTTGCAAGACTCAGAGCGGGACGGGACAGTCGATTAGCCATCCGTCACGGAGAGCTCACACCTATGAATGATGCCAGTGAGCTGCATACCAAGATAGGTTAGATTGGGGCGGTTGCTCGGTGACACTGGCCTTGAATTTCGTACTGCTGGTCTCCGGTGAAGAAAAGCTCCAGAGAAGCCACCCGTTGTAGGAATGGCGCGAAGGGGGTGCAGAATGACCAGTCTTAACGAAGGCTGGATTAAGCACTTAAATAGAGATACTGCTGTCCCCGAACCGGCACATCTCCACGGAAAATGCGCCGTTGCCAGAGGTGACAAGAAGACTGCATGACGTTCCCCTACACAATTCCGTAGAGGGTGATTGATCCCAGGTGACTCGGGGGATAGCCACGTTTGTGGGTGACAGAAAATTGTTACTTCTCACGCTTGAGCAGGTCCGACAAGTTGACGGCTATGTGGCCAAGCCCAGTGAGGAAAACTGTCCTGGAAACGGTTTACTCATATCTTCGACGTAGTCAGTCGACGCTCATTCGATGTCAGCGATCGGAGTGATACGGACGCTGAGATATAAAAATGACAAGGTGTAGGCCCGTTGATAAGGAGAAGGGTAAGAGAGGCATATGAAATTCAGCCGTCGGTGATAAAGCTACACAGCCCGTTGACTCATAGGTTTGTAAGCCGTTGTTCAAGGACGGTTTCTGTCAAAGAATTAACCTATCAAATGAGCGAATTCGAACACTATCTGCAGTCAAGATGGGTGATAACGGCGACTGGAAATCAACCGCAGAGGGCGCGGGGTACTTGCGACGCCGTGTCAGTTAAGCCTTTGGCAGTGCGGTCTGACACGTTCAGCACGAGTAGAGCTCTCTGAGAGTTTATTGTCGACACAAACGTGAGGTAAGTCAAGAATTTAATCACAAGCCAGCGGAAAAGGGGCCGCGAAAACCAAAAGAACGTTAGTGGACTTCTAGAGCTGGTCATTATTTCCTCGGTCATATTTAACCGGAATTTGATGGCAAATGCTAATAAGGTGGACCTCAGAGGGACAATTTTTCCACTGGGGCATCCAAATGACCATACCGGTCTTGATAAACATTCCGAAGGCTGCAATGCCTAGTCTTCATAAGGGTAATATCCGCCTAGGGTACGCTTGACATCGTGTGCAAATGGCACAACCACCTGCTTTCCGGTAACTTGAAAATGTCTAACTAAAGCATGCCTGGGAACAGGGTTTCAGAGGATTTGAGGTTGTTGGACTATCAGGCTTCGCGTCGATGAGTATGTCTTGAGTGCGACCGCAGTAACTGATATGGTGCGTAGTCACACGGTCGTTATTACAATGGCTATTTTACCAGGGGTGGTTGCTGACAGTATTGTTTCTGACGTTCTAGAGTAGCAAATTGAGGATGTCATCGGAATAACGTTTTTTCCAGAAAAATCCGCTTCGATAGCCACTTATAAACTCTTTCGAAGGATCGTCGCAGGCAGAGACTGGATAGTGGATGAGCCGGCAAAGTCGTTAATAGCTACATAGCTTTCATTCTTTCCTTGTGGGTAGATACAGTAAATGTGCTAACTCATTAAATGTTAACCGAAATTCTGAAATGCCTTTTCGACTCGAAAAGATTACTCAAGTAGGGTTGTAATATCAATCACCATGACGCATAATCCCATGACAATTCAGTTACTTCAGGATGTCCGCTTTTGAAAGCACTTCTTTCCAGCGCTTTCGAAAAATACACTGTAAAAAGTGACCACTTAATATGCATTTTTCTTATTGATTTTCGTAGAAAACAGGCATAGAGATATTCACTCTTTTACCCATTTGTCAGAAGATTACGTCTTGCCAAAATATTATACTTAAAGGATATAATTAGGTCTTAGAAAACTTTTCTAATTTCCGAATAATTTTGAATCCGACCAGCCGTTACATTTTATTCAGGGTTTCGACACCGCAAGCTGTATATTTTCCGTGTACGGAAAATCATACATTTCCATGCGGTATTAAGAGGAGACTATACGGGGTTAATGAAATTTGGCAGCAGATTTGAGCCATATTATAAACTGTGTCAGCAACACTAGCAAATGCAGAGACACGATGTTTGAGGAACGGGCACTTCACGGTCTTAAAAAATTTCATAATCAGAAACTTTTTTAAAACCGACTTGTCCCCTTCCTTCAAGTATAAAATTTAAAGGAGACGTAGTTTTCATTCAAATGCGCTGAGGAATGAATATTTTCCTGTGTGTTCTCAACGACATATATTTGAACTTATGGGGGCTTCGAAAACCAATAAGAAGAATTCGTACCACCTAAGTAGTCATTTCTCATCAAGTCTAGTTTTCGTAAACGGCTGGAAAGTTCATTCAAAAGACGGCGTCCTTAAATGACTGAATTATCATGGGATTATGCTGAAGGGTAACTAATATTGCAACCCCACTTACATAAGTAATCTTTCTGAGTCGAAAACGTATTTCAGAGTTTCCGCTAACGTTTCATGAGTTAGCACTTCTACCATACATTACCCGATTATACAGTTGGTTTGCACTCTAGCAGAGCTGGCGCATCGCCAGGTCGCCGAGTTAGAGGAACCGATGATTTTTATTCGTCTGGAGCACAAATCGGAGCGGGTAAGTCGGCCAGAGCGAAAGCCACTGAAGATGCCTGCATTAAATAAAATCTCGACTTTGGACCACGGGTTTTTTCTGTACGAACTATCGATTTATCCACAGCCGACCAAGCTGTGGGTGCTCCTTAGTTCATCTATCTTGGTCGATAGTGGACGGGAACGCCACTCGGGGTGACAGTCGCCGAGTACTACATCGCACATGGGCTACCGGCCCGGCAACCAGTCACAGGGTAGGCTGAAATCACCATTTATTTCATATTATGCAGCTCTCGAGCACCGGGTTTTCATAGTTTCTACCACCGCATCATCTCCGAAGAGGGAAGCTACAGAAAAAACTGAATGAGCGTTCTTCAAAGCGCACTCACACAGTGAGATCCTTTAGCAGCGGAAACGATTTGCATGGGGTTCTCCGGAAAAAAAACGGGAGAGCCAACCCAAAAAAGCTAAACAAACCACGAAAGCGTTTCCAACTCGGACATTAGTGCAGTTCTGTGTATGGCTCGGATATACACTTCCATAACTGCTGCCATTGTTTTATTTGCCTAGGGTGTCAGTTGTCACTAATGTGAAGACAAGGACGGCTGCAAGAACAGGGAGGAGGTAGAAGTGGGGCTGGGACTTTCAAAAAGATCCTTCTCAGAACAGGTGCCGAAACATTTGACAAGCCTCGTTTTACCTCAAGTTGCTCATGACTCCTTAAAAAGCCTATCGTCATAATAGCAGTTTGAGGTTTATACTAGGGAAGCATCGCCAAGACGCCGTGCATATATTTCGAACTGCCAAAATTTGAGGCTTTTAAAACGTAAGAAGAAAGAAAACCGGCAGGGTTCTATTTTGGTAGAAATAAAAGATTGCCTCAACAGGTAGAGACATGTGGGACAGTGAAAGGGACTTCACTATCCATATGTACATATGCTCTTTCGCGTGTATAGACTTAGTTTGGTACTCTGTGGAAAAAAGGAGAAACAAATTAAGTGCAAATTTAACGTCACGGTGCTTCAGAAACAAAAGAGGTGAGAAAAAAACAACAGTATATGAATCCCCTGCTGCCACAGTGGGCAGCATTTTTGAGCAAGATCTGAGACCAGTGGCAAAGTTCGCGGGAGAGTTCTGGGATAGAGGGAGAAGTTCAGGTGATTCTATTATGAGCTGGGACGCCAGTAGAGGTGTTGATCAGGACCACGGAACTCCGGGCTGTGGCAGGGAAGTTAGCTGAATGCGTGTACCCCTGCCCAGACGGCATCGTCATGCCATTCGCAACGGAGGACCCCGGTGGTATTCGAGGCAGCGCAGAAGTGCCTGGCAGGGTCGGCTGTTGTATTGAGGGTGGTGGGGGAATGTAGGTAGGGTATTGGGATGGCGGCAGAGAGAAAGGCACCTGTGTAAATGCCCCAGCCGGACCGCGAGGTAGAGTACCGCTCAGGAGGACGGGATAGCCCTGCATATTCAAATGACCACCGAGTTGATAGAGGAAGGACTGGTTCTGCCCAGTAAGACCATCGTTCGGAGTCTCGTACATGATCTGGTTCGGCTCGTTGTAAACTGTCTCGTAGGCGCCTTGGCCGTTAGCTGTGGCGGAGGAGACAGTGGAGTGAGAATTATAGGTACCTGAGTCATGTTGTTTGGCGAGTGCAACCGTCGGTTGCTGCTGCTGCTGTTGCCGTTGACCCTGTTGATTCTTGCCTGTCTGTTCATCAAGGCCAGCGCTTTTGTAGACGCCCCTCATCACAGGCGATTGATGAGTTGGAGGTGGAGCCGTGCAGGTACTCGTCTGAACTGTCTGCTCCGAAAAGTCGAAGAAGGTTGGGGCTTTGGTCGGCTGCTCTACCGGTGGATGAGAGAATCGGAGCAGGGAGGAAGCCATACCGGAAGAGGAGGTACCTCCAGGGGAATGTTTGGAGGCCTCCTGGCCTGTCAGACCAGTAAGCATCATATGCCCCCTACACTTGGACTTGTGATAGCTGTATAGCCTGGAAGATCTATAAGCCAGGACGAAAAGCAGCATAGTGACCAGGAAGGTGCCCACCACAGCACCGATTACGTCCATCAGGCTAAATCGTTTGGCCAAAACGTTGTACTGGTCGTAGGGCAGCTGATGATTAAGGCCAAATGAAGACCGCCTCGTACCCAGGGGGTCTTCTGTCTCCGTTTCTTTCGCTCCTTTCACAACAGCGGGGGCATTCGCTCCTTTTGGCCAAAGAACTCGAATTGTGGCAGAGACATTTCCGAGGAGGTTAGTTCCTGTGCAGGAGTATACGTCGGACGCGTTGAAGCGGCTCACAGTCAGTGAACTGCTCCACCGTGAAACAGGAGCCCTGCCTCGAGAAAATTCGAAAGCCTGTCGCTCAGAACTGACAGCAGGGGTGGCAGCTAGTGCGGCCTGTGAAGTGACATTTCTTGATTGGCCCGTGGCAAGATGATGAGTCCAGCTGATTTGTACTTCTGGTGTACCGCGTATCAGACATCCCAGAACAGCCTGGCTGTTCTTAGGGTCGGCCACGAATTGGCGTAGGTCCACCTCCAGGTGTTCCAGACGCGGCACTTCACATATGAGCAGTGGCCGAGGACTGCCTGTGAAATAGGGCTCCGCATAAAGCTCACTGTCGTTCAGTGCGATCTGGTCAAAGGAGAAATTAGTGAAATCATCAGGACCGAAGCAGGCAGGTTGCTGGTGAACCCTCGACATCTGGGCTCCATTGATACGACTCAGTCGGTAGATTTGAATTAGCCAGAGTAGATTGCAGTCGCAGTGCCAGGGATTTCCTGTCAGTTCAAAACTCTGCAACGTCCGAAATATGTGCTCAAATGAAGCCTCGACTTTGGAGAGTTGGTTACCATGGAGAAAAAGGTTTTTAAGGAAGTTTGACTGAGTCAACTGAAGTAGAGCAGGATACGACAGCTGAGTGAGGCGCGAATTTTGCAGGCTGAGGCTATTCACCTCCAGAACCCCAGAAAAAGCATTATCATCTATTACTGGTCTGGGGAGGTTGTTCAGAAAGAGACTTTTCAATTTAAGTCCACTGAAAACGAAAGCATCGATTGTTTTCAACGGATTGCCACTGAGGTCTAACTCCTCCAACTGGAGACCCAGGTTGCTGAAGGCGCCGCGTGTCAGGCTGGCTATGTTGCAGTAGCGTATCTTGAGCAATTTCAGTCGCACTTCGCCGCCGAACTCAGGAGACCAGTAGGGTTTCAAGGTTAGAGAACTTAACACACTGCTGCGAAAAGTCTGATTCGAGATGACGACCATTTCGAGCTTCCTTGACGGAGGCGGAGGAAGCTCCCTCAGGCCGGGCTGCTTGCAATCCATCATGGTTGAGACACATTGGCAGATGTCCGGACACCTTGGCCTCTCCGCGTCCGCGCAAACAACACTTAAAATGGGAATGAGGAGTAGTGTGAGGAAGGATCCAGAGTATCCAGAGGATGGAGTCTGTTTGCGGAGACTGTGGGATTCTGGCCTCTGAGAAGTTTTGGACGTCATATTTCAGATGACGCCGTAGCCTGTGGTAACAGAAGACAGCAGTTTAGTGAGAATGACATAATGTAGCATTACTTACATTAAGAAAAGTGAATGTAGTCCACTGTTATAAATGACTCGTGAAAAATGGAAGTGGAAGGGGACGTTGCCCGTCCTCATGGTCGTCAGCGCCGCTTCCGGTCTGCCTACGCGCATGAATCGCCCTCCAGCTTGCGACTTCCTGACGTCGATCGATATTTATCTCTTTCCCGATAGGCCGCAGCCGAAGTTCGGGTGCGGGCACCTAGGTTGCCACTCGCCTCGTGAGGACGCTACCTGCAGCTGCTTGCGATTCTGCCTGTACGCTCCCTGTCTCTGTGACGTCCTGTTCATCTAACTGTCTCGCTTGCCTTCTGATTTTGGAACCGCCATCCTACCTCGCCATTGCACCGACAAACAGTCATCTTAACCGCCTACAGGAGCTGTTTGAAAGTCCTGCTGTGGCACACTTCACCATCCACAGTGACTCCCGCCACATCAAGTGCTCCCCGATCGATCTTACCCCCCAGTCGGTCGACAGCCTCGGACATGCTAGTGATGCATGGCGGGGGGAAGATAGTGTAGCTGCTACTGAGGCATGCTTCCCAAGGACGTTTCAGCGGAATCCCCGCTTTTGCCAAGAGCTAGAACTCTTGGTCTGAAGGCTACCAAGTGACGGGTTACTTCAGTCATCCTCTCGACTGTAATGGCTTCGTCTTACTGTGACGTTTACGGCGCATACACTTGTAGGCGATCGAAGAGTGCCCTGTTCTTTTAGGTGTGACTAGCGTGCACTCCGGAGCCATGTCGTATGTGACACGCTTAGACGGGCCGTTTATGGCCTTTTGTGTCACTATGTCCATGTCCACCCCTCCTGACTATGGCCTATTACTGAAACACGGTGGGTGAGAGTGGTGAGTGAGGCGGATGAGTTCAGGTCAAGTTTACGAAGGCCAATTTGCCGCCACGTCCTTAGGACAGGATAGGCGGACTTCTAATCGAGTCGAATGAAACTCTCATCAAGACTGAAATATAACCCCGCCCCCCTGAAATCAATATATTCATGGATGTTCTGTTCGTCGGGCAGACGACTGTATGTGGTTATCGACCTCGGTTATCGACCTTTGGACAGTATATTCACTGGCTTCGTCCCCTCTAGCCACAATAATTCAGTCGGAGTTTGGTTGTCTACCCAAAAATAATATATTGGAACGCATGCCCCTGTTATTTCCTTGGTGACAGCGTAAACCATAAGGCTGCAGAAAAAGCATACTGAGCATTCACTTGTATTGACATGGCGTACCATCTAACCATCATGGCAGAAGGTTATACGAGCAGGGTTCAATGCTTGAACGATTCAGACTTAGTGGGAAATGAACAATTTAGACATTTGCGCTTTAATGAGGTAGCAGTATGGGGAGTCAAGCTCGCTTGTGCCGTTTTCGTGGGCATTATAAACAGCATCCAACGATGACGTTCGAATGGTACTGGGGGATGCCGCCCGCACGGGATTCATGACGGTCTGGCGACTGATTTTTTCTAGGAGGGGGGGGGGTGGGTTGGGAGATGGTTGTATTTCAGTCTACACAAGCTCTCACAATCGGGTCAGTGCAAAATTTGCTGATAAATATGACAGCAGTTAGTGATCAGGATAAGCAGGTCGGCAGAGTGCGTGTATTCGCTCATCTTACGAGCCCCGTGGTCTAGGTCTGTATACGGGAAACCCTTAGGGAAAAAACTATTAGGTTACCCCCACCCCCCCCTACGCGCTTAAATACGCTCCATTAGAGAGAAATAATGTACTCCCACGGTGCGCCGGTTGTGCAGTTAAATACGTTCACTAATGGTTGCGAATAGGGCCAGCTGTCGAAAAAAAATTAGCGTGCCTTTTGAGCAAGGAAAGTTTGACGAGCTTACATCAGCCTAGGGAGGCTGCCTGGTGCATACATTCGTAACGAGGGAAAACGAGTAATTTATCAAAAATATGCACACACCACAGTTTGCTACAGCTAGAACGATGGACTGGGCAGACGCAACAGCGCACTATTCCAACTCCTTAGCAAACAATTAATGATAACGAAAAATGACTCCCTACAAACCACAATGATTGCGTCAGCTCGCCGAGAGAGCTGCCGACTTAGGTGAAGGGGGCTGGCGTGAATTCCCCGCACCCTGGGGAGAAGAGACTAGTCAGCTGTACAAGTGGTGGGGTCAGACCACAGGCATCGACGAGGCGGCAAGACGATAGGGTGGCGGGGGGCCTGTTTTCGCGTGAAGATATGGGACAGCTCGGACTGTCTTGATGAGTCATCACAGTGGGTGGGTGCAGAAACACGGGAGCCCCAGTCCAGGTGTGAGCGTTAATTAGCGGTTTGTCTTGGCGTCCACACTTAGCGCCATCCGGAAGGAGTTGGGGTCATGTGTAAGACGTCGAGCCAGCGGAAGTCACCTGCTCCCCAGTCGGCAAGTGGTTTCCGGGTCGAACCCCCATCCCCAGCAGGAGAGCGAGACAAGTCCGCATTTCGGAAAGGGCAACAAGCAGCACTCTGATGTGCATTCTGAAGGCTCTCTTGGCCGACGGGCACGCGTGCTGGTACCTCCCTTGACTGCAAACAGTTTCATGTTAAAGTGGCTAACTCCAGGGCATCCGAGCCCATAAAATTACGTCCGTCAGGCTGCATGACCACGCTTTCCGTGAAGGCCGCCAACGAATCTCAGGGCTGGTTTTGAGGACAGGGAGTAGTACGGAGAGGACGCCAGTCTATCCTCGAAAACCAGTTAATGTACTACGAACTCAACGAAGCTCATACATGCCCGTGGAACAGTTCATACACGTGCTGAGCTAGGCTGTTTTGCACTCGGGAAGTATGAAAAGTGACAACTGAAAGTAGTAAGGCTTTCACGCGAACGGGACACACTGGGTGCGTTTAAAGGGATCGGCTTTCTAACTGCCACTGCCCGGATCAGGCGAGTACGTGTATAGGGGATAAGTAGACATCTTGGATCAGTATAACACCGTCCCATGGCCGAAAATAAAAATTGCGTGCTTTCCTACTTATCACCGCCAGCTGAGAGTATCGTACATGAAGAAAGTGGTGAAAAGAACACCAATAACCCGGACCGATAAATTCAGTCGAATGTTTGGCTATATTACGAAAACAGCACAAAGTGCCTAAAAAACATAGTAAAGCCTTGTCCTCTGTAAGTCAGATAGGTTTCCTGTTACCAACTATCCAACTCATCCACTTTTACGTACCCGCGTACAGCGAAAAT
Source organism: Spirometra erinaceieuropaei (assembly GCA_902702965.1). Taxonomy (NCBI): domain Eukaryota; kingdom Metazoa; phylum Platyhelminthes; class Cestoda; order Diphyllobothriidea; family Diphyllobothriidae; genus Spirometra; species Spirometra erinaceieuropaei. The sequence continues at coordinate 221,351 of CACRXP010000437.1, read as the reverse complement.
TTTCACCGAATAGTTGATTACTTCCCCTGCCTGCTGTCACCTCTTGGTTAATCGGGAACCTTCGATAACTATTTTGGCCTTTCTGGTGGTAAAGTGTAATAGAAGCACGTACAGAAAGCTCTTTCTGCTTTAGTTTTAACGTAAATGAGGGGACAAAAGCGCCCACTCCAAAGTAGAAGGGCCAAAGTGGCTTGCAGTTGCTGTCGAGCAAACCTAATTACGGGCCTCTGCGGCGAGTCGACCAGTGAAAACACTAATGCCTCCTCGACAAGACAGTGGTGGAAAGCGCGAGACACGGATTGTCATTTTAATCATGCTAATAATGTGTCTTTTGAAGTAAAATCAATGTTTCTATTGTACTTAAGATTTTCAAAATGCCTTTTCGGAGTTTTCCAGCAGCATTGCCGCTCTAGAGTAAATAAAACCTGTCTGGAGGATTGCCATGAGAGTGCGGAAGAAATATTGACAGACATTCGTGGAATTCATTTAATAAGTGGACGGAGAACGTTTTATTGTCTGTTATTTCATCAAGATAGTCCGACTTTAAATTGAGGAGAAAATGGGGACGCGCTCGACTAATTGATCAAGTACTAATAAGAAGTTTAGAACACATACAATGACCTCCGTTGTCGACTGCTTTGTTTGCCTTGCAATACACTTTCGTCAAGATCGAAATAAATGGATATTTAGTAAATGAGTGAAAGCATAACAGAATATAGTAATTTCAGAATGATCAAACACGACTGACAATTTTTACAGCTGCAGTCTTAATACTGCTTTGGTGTGAATAGGAGCGGCTCTGGTAAGATAAGCAGAAAATTAACTGTATTACCATTAAGTTAACACGGATAACTCAGAACTTTTTACCTCTTATGTATTGTTACTAGGACCGCTCTGTCACGAGACCTAGACAATGTCCGAATGAGACCCGTTCTATTTGCAACTTTTCAAGGGAATTCTCGTGTCAGGATCAATTACTGGAAGCAGTCTGATGAAGCAGACGACTAAAAAATGTGGGATTACATGACGATGCAGAACATAGGGTTGAACCTGATCAGCAATCCTTGAGAATGCGTGGGCGTCAGAGCCTCCTTCTTGGACATTACCTGGACCAAAGGATATAGAAAGCGCAACTGGGCGTGTCTGAGACAGAGGAGGAGGGGTGTGCAAAAATGAGTGCTAAGTTATTCTTCCGTCCATAGGGTTTCATTAAAGTTATGCCAGGCACTCCAGCGCACATCATAAACTAAATCCACGTCCCATAAGTAATAACGCGGGGAAGAAAACGCCCGTCTACCCTGTAGGACAGGTTAGGCAATGCAAAGCCTAAAATAGTCTTGCAGGTGTTGTGTCCAGGACAGTTTTACGGGGACTTACGGGACAACGCCGGAAGAGGCAAGTTAGCACTAAAAGTAAATCGGAATACACTTTATAGGGTAAAGGCAGTCGCGGAGATAGCGGGTTGCATAATTTACCTGGGCTGGTTACTAAACTACCAGCTGCTAATCCTTTCCAAATACGTCAGTGGCAGAAGAATACAAGGAAAAACCCAACTTCTACTGCATTCCGGTGGTACAGATTTGAAAATCTAACTAAGGGACAGAGGGTCAGTAAGTTCCAAATATGCCCGTAGGTAACTCTCTCAGGTGTTGTTCTCTGAGATACCCATATGTCCCTTTACACTGACACGACAGGGTGCAGTCTCAGTCTCGCAATGAAAGTTCGTCCACCGTGTTCGATGGGCGTGAAGACTGTCAGAACAGTTGCTGATAATCACTGGTAACCAGCTCGTCTACGCTAGGCACACACGAACTGTCTTCAAACTCCATACAAACCCGACCTCAAAGAAAGAGTGGAGTGCTCGGGCGTACATAGGAGAGCATCATAAAGGTTTCAGCAAGCATGTCTCGTTAAATTCTGCTCACCTGTATGCAGGAGGATCAAGTTAGGCCTTCAGCCGGCCTTATTTGAGGTCAATATATTTAGCACGTCATTTTCATCATATTGCGAAAAGCATCGAATTACCATGATGAGGCTACCCTGCTATATGCCTCATCCTATTCCCTCTGCTATATACCAATGATAAGTGTAAGTCAAGCGGATGGGAGATTGAGGTCGTGTACAAGGAGTTAATATGGCGAACAAGTAACCTGCTGAAGCTATTACAGACTGCCTCCTTAGTGCCAGCATGAAATGCCTCGTTATCCCGCATTTTAAGGTGCCCTACTAGCCTTCTTACGCCTACTGGAGGTTATGCTGGGTGTAGTTTGTGAGTAGTTACAGTCCCAGTCTACGGATACGCCGTCAAGTTTCTCTTTTGTTCTATAATACGCAAAACTTTGACTGGATAGCACATCCGTCAGAGAACGCAGGTCCCAGCTGCGTTAACGTCATTGTGTCAAGTCAGTCCTGTTAGTGCACTGGGCCCGGATGTTGCCGGTGGCCAACTCTGAAGTGAAGTAGAGCGCAAATATAATGCACGAATCATCTGTGATATAAGAGGATAACCTCTTTTGACGCGCAGGGTTTGCGGTCATTTTCTAAACATTAGCTTGCAACGTCATGACCTCGAAACTTCATGTGGTGCAGCGAAAGAAAGCTAACCCGTTCGCACTATATAAATATTTTAGCTCAGAGGGCCAGCGCACCAGTGCAATTTGCAAGCCGTCAAGACCTTCGATTCCATTTGTCCGCAAATAGTGCAGTTTTGCCACGAAGTTGGGTGGAGCAGGAGTTAGCTGACGGTGGTCTAAAACTGGGCCGTAAGGGGTTTCAAGTGGTATACTGCGGAGGAATTACGCAGTAAGTCGGATGCCGACTGTGCGAACTTCACGTACACAGCGCATGTGCATAGGGGGATATTTTGGACATATTCGAATGGAGGAAGCAGCACTTCACGGCCAAGTTCAAACAGCACTAGTGTCCGCCGTTTCGAACTCAAAATGGAGATGAAAATAACAAACATTCATTTGGTCAACCATGTGCGCCTGCTGCAGACCCTGCCGGATGCATTTAAGCCCTCAGAACCACGGTGGATCTGCTTACAAGTCTCAATGTATTAAGTACTACATGGCGGAGTTTACTGTTGCTGTGGATTACCAAGCGCTGTGTTCTTGCTTTGCGTAAGGCGTCCTCAGATTTTAGTCTGCAAAATGAGTAAACAAACCGCTCTCTCTCTCTCTCTCTCTCTCTCTCTCTCTCGAGTAAGGGGATGTCTTTGACCACCAACTTCTTATGTGTCCAACATTGCGTAGCTCAGATCTACACCTAATCAATGAAAAGACAGTGCCGCGCAAAATTTACGAAAAAGAGCACCTGGGTCACTAATCCCAGTCATCTTCTATTTGTCGAGTAATTCACAAAAGACAGCAGTCAATCAAGTACAATTTAAAAATTCATATGTTTGAAAGGCGTTTTAGACCCGCTGAGAACACACACGAACCGCTTCATGAACATGCAGTTGCCGTCGATGAGACCTTTGAACTTTCATTTGTCATCAAAAAATTTAACTAAGCAGGTTTCCGCGACAGACCAGTCCCAAAATAAAGACCACATGCGTGTGGAAAGGACGAAAAGCCAAAAGTAGGTCTACCATGCAACCACCACATGCGCTCCTCCGCCTACAACAGTTCTAAGAAGGGAGAAAAACCGAAGCAGATGTGTACATCCCTCAAGCAGCAGCGGTAGCTACTTGAGCTGAAGAGATAGAGCTGGGAATGAAGGCGAAACCTCATAATCAACAGAGGATTACGCAGGATTGGCAGTTCTTGATTGACTCGAACCAAATTACGGCGATCACGTAGTCGTCTCTCCGTCTGCCAAATGACAGCTGTACACCTAACTGAGTATGGGCTGATAAATCCACCTGTCAAGGCAACGCATATTACATTCTACGAATCCATCCTCGTGTCTTTCAGAACCCCAACAAAACTTGATCTCGGATCAGAAGGTCCGAAAGCAAAGACCGGCACTGCACACCACAAGCCATTTCATCCGGGGCGCGCTTTACAATTTCTGGTGAATGATCTTTTGTCTCTGGGTAAGTGCGATTACCAAACACCCTTTTCGAGAAACGGTGGTCCGCCTGTTGTCCCGCACTAGGACTATTATTGGCTATTAAGGTTAACTACGTATGATTCAGGTCAGATTGAGGCGTACTTGTTTAACATCCGCCGCATCCCCCTTTGGCAGTTTTTGGTAGCCAGATAAATCCAAAAAGACCGAAACTCAGGGCAGATGCAGCTGTGGGCGGACCATCATGTTGCGACTTACATGTGGCATAACACAACGCTGCTTCGAATCATTTCTTTGCAAAAGAAAGTGTTACTACAAGGATATTTATGCACATCAAAGTGCTACTGCTTCTAAAGCGCCGGTGTATGTCCATGGCTACACGCCACCCTATTTTCTGAAGAAGTCTTAGTAGATGAAAGCTATAGCGGACGATAACACTTGTTCATTGGTAATTCACTCTATGTACCGGGTGGTTACAAAGACTGTTGGGTATGCTGGCATTGCCATATCAGAAAACTAAGAGTCTTTGGAGAATTAGGCCGTTCACAAGTTGGATAAAAAGGAAAGGAGTGGACAGTGGAGAAGAGGCGGGATAAAAAAACAGGCTAATCTGCATAATTTATTAAAGCGATTCATCTCACAAGATGGCTTTGTAAGAACGTCCACTTATTGCTGATAAATCGTCTTAGTTCCCATTAGAAAGTAGAAAGCACTTATGGCATTTTGCCCGCTCTAGCAGTACTAACACGTTATCCGCAATCGAGGGGAAGTCTTAAAACGTGGTCGACAACTTCAAGCGTCTGTCAACCCGAAGTCCGCTTTCTCCAAACTCAGTTTGCTGGTTCACCTTCAACATAAGAGAAATAGCCACAAAGCCTGAATTGCCATTCCTAGTCTCAAAATAGAAGGAAAGATTACAAACTGTTGTAAAGGAAAAGAGAGGTCTTGTACTTCCAGAGAAGTGTATGACGGTGCCTACGAAAGCCAGCACCACTGACCTCAAGTAAAATCAGTACCATGTTAGGGGGCGCTCACCGATCGTTCATACGGAACTCACTCGTTCCGTTGTGCCTTATGGACTCTCTCTCTCGAGCCCAACCAGCAGCCGCACAGCGGCGCATGATATATAGGCAGAATAGTATTACCGACAAAGACAAGGGAGACTGGAATGGCCATTTCTGGCTTATTAGCCGTCGTCAGCCAGCCATACCCAAGCCCGAAGTGTGGACCATCCGAGCCTCGAACTCGCGACCTGTTGGTTTAGAAGTCAACGCCTCTACTCACCGGGCCACGAGCCCGTTGCCTTGTCGGTTTTAGATCGGGAATATACAATGTTAGGGGGCGCTCACCGATCGTTCATACGGAACTCACTCGTTCCGTTGTGCCTTATGGACTCTCTCTCTTTCAGGTCGCGAGTTCGAGGCTCGGATGGTCCACACTTCGGGCTTGGGTATGGCTGGCTGACGACGGCTAATAAGCCAGAAATGGCCATTTCAGTCTCCCTTGTCTTTGTCGGTAATACTATTCTGCCTAAAATCAGTACCGTTGTTATTACAAACAGGAGATCAAAATCGCAGGAACCAGGCGAAATCCAGGGGTCTTGTTTAGGCAATCATCAACGCATGCACACATGCTGCCCATTCATTGGCTTGACAGTAAAGATGTTTGGCCAAATCAAGGCAATCGCTTCTCAATTTCATGCAAATACCTAATGTAATCACTTTTCGATCGTAAATCGCAAAAATACAGAAAGCATTTATATGAATAACGTTGGCGACAAGGACAAGGGAGACTTGGATAGTCATTTCTGGCTCATTAGCCGTCGTCAGCCAGTCGTACCCGACCCCGAAGTGTGCGACACGCGGGGTTCGATCGCGTGACCTGTTGTTTATAAGCCCAACGCCTCTAACCACTGAGCCACGGGCTCGTTACCGTGTCGGTTGGGACCGGGTATATACAATGGTAAAAGGGCGGTCATTCATCCCGTTGGGCCTTGGGGCTCTCTCTCGAGCCCCACCAGCAGCCGCACAGCGGCACGTATTATGGGCAGAATAACATTACCGACAAAGACAAGAGTAATGCTATTCTGTGCGGCTGTCGGCCAGGCTCGAGTGAGTGAGTCCCTTAGCACAATCGGTGAGCACCCTTCTACCACTGATATGAAAATCGCGATCAATGAGCCCAACCATCATATCACTTGTAACGGAACAAAACAACCCTAAAGCATCCTGGCTTTGAGCGTTATCGGATACCTAATTCCGAGACTGATTGAGTTCTCAAGAGCCCTTGGCCGTATGTATTGCATAACACTCAATGTTCATGCAAATACTTCCTCGCAACAAACGCGCATGAAGATGGATTATCAGTATCATAAGTAATACGCTATATACAGTAGACATTCTGATAAAAACTGATTCCGTACAAAAATGGAGAAAGTAATCCAGTACGGTGTTGTGGCCCCGCAGGGCGATGCACAGAATCGCGGGAACTACAGAAATTGTCACCAACCACGAAACACGAGTTGATGAAGTGTGGTGAAAGTGAGCCTGAACAACAGACAGACGCGTGTTCAGCCCCTCTGAAGGAACTCCCTCAATGCCAAAGATGGGAACATACGCATACGCCAGCGATTAGAAACGTCCAACGCAAATTTGTTTAGATAGAGAGGAAGTCGCGGAGAGCAAACAAATCATGAAAGATATTTTGCGCCCTTGGGACTCCTGCCAGGCGGAGTCCACCCGAACGCTTCCAGAACCCCATTCAAGAGGTTACACTTGCGCTAAGGATTGTCATCGTTGTTGGACTAGTAGGCAATGAGATATTGCGACAGAGTCTCATTAGACGCCAGACACATAAATTTTGCAGGCTTCCGGTGGCCTAGTAGTAACAGCTGTTCAGTCAGAGCAGACCCATAAGCTAAATCCCCGTTCGTGAGTAGAAAAGACAGAAATGGAAATGTTCCCCTGCGGCCTAGTGGGGAGGGATGCAGATTGGCAGGTTACTAAAAGCGTCTTTCACTGCACCTGAAAAGAACCTCGTTTATGTAAATATGCCTGGCTGAACTACGGAAAGACAACCGCCCAAATCTAGGATTTTGGACCTGTGAATTCATCTGCCCAGGGGGCAGCTGCCCTAGCTTCCCCCACACCTTAAATCTGCTTTATACTGCAGCCGTCATGTGGCCGGAAACTGGTACACTTCGCGGACTAGGTGAGAGGACAGAACGACAACATTTCGGATGCCGGGGGAGTCTGTGGGGCAGCGAAGCCGGCTGGTCGCCGCGCCACCCTCCATCAATCCCCTCCCCCCCCCCCCATTTGAAATTGACAACTGCTGAAAGGACGGTGAATTTCCCATCGTCCATCCCTACGCTCCCTTGACCAGGCATTCGGTCACGAAAACATTCCACTAAACCGACGCTGTGGCGCTAACCGAACAGCGGCAGCAGCAGCAGCAGGCCTCTATTCGTGCGAAAATATCCACTTTCCCACGAGCACGATGTCGACGCTAGGGGGACTGCCAGTAGGCAGGACGCTTTAGCATCCTGTGGCAGAATGATTTAGAGGGATTGGGTCTCGTTTCTCTTCTTGGCCAGCAGTTTGATAAACAGCAAGGCAGTATTGTTAGAACTTCTCGTTCGCGGCAACCAAAGTGGAGGAGAATCATGCTATGCCGGCAATGTATGAAGACTAAACACCAGCGAGGTGGACTGGCTACATTTGCACTTGTTTGAAAGCTTTCTAACTCTGTCGAAAACAAGCCCTGCCTATTGTCGCTGAACCTTACCGCCGCAACTAAATGACAATTACCGCGGCATAAGCCGAAAGGGGAAGAGGTCAAGCACTCTTCAGCGATGATCCTCTCCAACACCGTCATCGCGCAAACTATGCTCTGCTTGAGTACTTTTAAGAGAGGAAAATATGCATGCCCTTCTTTAGGGCCCGATTTGTGTATGAGCTAAAAATGGAATACCGTAGATTCTTTAATTTGCACAGAAATTGACCACTAACTTGGAGTAAATCAGTCTAAATCAAATTTTCTAGGCCGATACTGAAAGTTGATGTAAATATTTTGACCATCAGCCTCAGCGGGATAACAGGCATAATATTCATAAACTGCCAACAGGCAACCAGTAGTATATACACAGGTTACATTATAAACCATACTCGACAGCACAGATTCTGACTAAAAGCCCAGACATGGGTTTCGAAGATATTCTGCCTCTGCATGACACAACTACGAAGGGTTCGGCCCAGCAGCAAGTCACCTAGGCCTTTATCTAGCACCCGTACCTAACTGGAATACTGTTGAAGAGTGGAACACGCGCGGTTCTTGCCGTGAGCCTAGGTTGACCGGGACATCACTTTCATCAATTCGACTTACTAGCCTATTCGTTGTCTACGTTTCGGATGTAGGTATTGAGGCGCAAAGACCGCCTCGCAGGTCATTTACAGGGAGCGTTCAGCATGACCGGCACATCATTTGGAGGCCGCCTCCGCACCTACCATGACTCTTTTGATCCAGGATATGGTTGCAACTATGCATTCCGCAAGCTAGCCCTCTGACGGGGGTGGTCTTCAAGAAGGTACTGTCGGTTGCGGTGGGGTTAACGGAGGTCAGCCAATCAGGGACAGGCTGCGATGTGCGATAAAATCCGGAACTTCTACTGTAACACCCACTTTCAGAGGTCAAAAGTCGAAAATGAATTTAGAAATTGCTCCAACATTAATGACTCGGAAATCTGTGAGCAGTCTCTGCTTTTGGCTATGAAGGTTAGGCCGTCAGGGGAGCACAGGAAAGTAATGGGGAAAGTGAAAAGGTACACAGTACCGACAAGGGGGACTGGAATAGGCGTTTCTGGCTCATTAGCCGTCGTCAGTCGCCCATACCCAACCCCGAGGTGGGCTACCCCTGAGGCTCGATCCGTATGTGTTCGTGTGTGGTATTTCTTCATATTGCTCGACTGAACTGAAACAAACGTCAAGTAATGCCCAGTGTATTTTCATTTTGCTGGATAACTTGAGAGGGGCATCGCGTTCATAATGGAATGGCCGAAATTGAGCGGAATCTAAATAAACTAAACGGTGGACAGTCCACTGTTTATCAAACAGCTCCTATACTCGAGTAAAACCCAACTGTACTTCCGCGACGCCGGCAAAAATAAGCATTTTTAGCAATTTTTTGTCAGAATTTTCTATGAGTGTTTTTAGTGTCTAAATCTATATTCTGACTGTTCTCAGTAGTCGCTGGCAAACTTAACAACCCCTCCGAGGTTACCATAGCATGAAAGTGCAATTTAAAGATCTGCCATTGTTGACAACATTGTCTAAAGGATTTCTTAGCGAGATTTCTTAATCCTTCTGAGATTCAAACCCCTCTGGTTGCTACGCAGAAGCCACCCATGCGTCTCTACAACAAACATGCACAAAGTCCTACATCACGCCAAAAGGACTTTGCACGCCACAGGCGGCCAGGAAGGTGTGTAGGCTCAAAAACTCCCGGAACCCCCTCGGCAGTTTAATAGCTGCGCTCATCAACGCACCACTTCAAAGGCGGTGCCGGAGAACGACAGAAATGTTTGCACTTGGTACAGTCATTACGACTGCCTCCCCCGAGCTCTTCTCGTATCCGTTGCACTGGACTCTGGCTTGCGACATTTTTGAGCCTCCTCCACCACCCTCCTTCAGTGACGGTGGAAGCCATTGATGAGCACTGATTAAAGCCCCCCGAGAAGGCGCAGTGTGAATATCTGTTCACTTGTGGTTTGTCACTGCGCGGCCCTTTGAACTGGGCCTCGTCGAAACTTCAGTGTGCG
>CACRXP010000437.1:184535-211232 GCA_902702965.1 Spirometra erinaceieuropaei | reverse complement strand
GAGCAGGGCTTTGAATGGTGCGCGGACTTCAGTGCAGATGTGCGGTCAGATGACGCGGCGGCGTGTGGAGATGACGACGCCTGTTGTCGCCACAAGTACAGCGGATAACTTGATTCACAGCGTCGGCGGTGGTGGTGGTGGTGGCGGCGGCGTCAAGGGTCGCGGCGGCGAATGGTAACCACTGCAGCAGTGGAGGCGGTTACCATGGCATCTAAAAGTCAAGCGGCCAGCGTGTCACTGCGCCCGTGGCTCACCTGCAGAGCGGTGACCGCTAGCGGTCGCCCCCACCGACGCAGCTCCGGGCCAGGGCACCAACGGACGACAGCCAAAACACTTGCTCCAAACGTAAACAAGACGCACCCTCAGCATGCGTGTGTGCGTTTGTGGGAACGAGGGCAAAGTCATCGAGGGGGAGGGGGGGCGGCGGAAGAGGAGTTAAATTGAGAATTTCAAGTCAGTAGCTCACTCCCACAAGCACACAGGGGGTTTTGGGGTCGCGACGTGTGTGTGTGGGTGTGCATAGCAGTGTACAGCTTGACAACAAGGTAAACACGTGTGCCCCACTAATGAAAACGCAACTACCACTAGGGGGTCGTTGGTGGTAGGGCTGTCCTCCTATGAGGGACAACAAAAAAAGTTTGCTGGTGTTACAGTGTGGTCAAAACTAGTCCAGTAGACTCCCTCACCACAGTGAACTAGACAGTGTAAGAGTCTACAAAACACGTGGCAGAAAAGTGGACCTGCCAAACAGCAGGTGTGTGTAGGCACAATTTTAAAGGCGACTGCAAATGGCCGGTAAGGACTGCTTGGAGAGGCATGGTAAATGGGCTCCTTCGACTTTCAGGTTTCTGTGGGATTCACCACCTGATAAGAGTCACGAAGAGGGGTAGCATCAGTGGGTTCCTTTTCGTTTTGCAAAACAAACGCGGAAGTAGTTGGCCAGACTGAAAAGCCAAATGGTTGTGACTCACATGACCGACTAATTTTGGCGGCACCTGCTGAACAGAGAAGTGTGTTCTTCGCAAGAAAATATGAACATCTTTAAATGAGTAAGTTACTTTCAGCATCACATGTGAACACTTGCGTAATCCGGTAAAAGAGTAGCAGGTAAGACCTCTGAATGAAAAGTAATCATTGTAAGAATCGAGTCGGCTAAGGTCCACTCTCTGGTGTTTTCGCCAAGTAGCTCCGAGCTTCTATGTCACCGACTTCACATGGAGAGTAGGATAAGCTCCACTTGGTCTTCTAAGCCGTCCCGCGGATGCTCGTCAACGCGCAGGCCGCTTGCAAGGCTGTGACAGCAGCCAGTTAACAATAAATGTCTCCGGATAGTCACACAAAGGCAAATGCTGCCCATACGACACACCACGGAAACGGGGGTAGTTGGCCGACGGGGAGAGTGGGCACGGCGTTTTGGGCCCACTGTGTGCGCGCGGATAAGCAGTATGTCAACCTTATGGGCGTGAGGTGGAGCTAAGTCTAAGGTCCAGTGTGGACCCGCTTTTGTTCGGACAGCGCCACCTTATTCTCACAGCGGACAGCCTCTGAAGGCAGAAGGCTAACAACAGATTTTTTTGTGCAGTGTCAACTTGTGGGCCTGACAAGCTTCTAGTGGCTTGAGGTTAATAGCAGAGCTTGAACGCCGGAGCTGCGGGCAGCGTGAAATATGGCTGCTACTTTCATCTAGTACCAACAAGGGTCGTCTCTCTCGAGCGTTAGCATGCACACAGTTGATATTGACTGCAACCCTCATGCCCATCCGACAATCCAGTCAGGCTCGGAAGGTTAGATGCATGACGCACGCCTAATGTGCGGCTTAATGCTATCAGGAAAGGCAATGTGGAGCTCACGGAGGAGGAATAAGACAGAAATCATGTTTCGGCCAGTCGCTGCAGGAACTTCCAGCGACCCTCCACGTTAATGAAATCTAAAGGTACTTCTTTCAGTTGTGAAGGGAAATTTTCATGAAACACGACGGAGGAATCACTGACGATGATAAATCGGCCTCAGGTGGCGAATGTAACCCCGTGGAATGAAAGTATGAATGCTCTATTTTGAGCCGTCCTCACACCGTCCATCCCAATTGGGGATGCACTTAATCTTCGAAAACAGCGGACCTATTGCTGTTTTAAACCTGATCTGCCAATGTAGACACAGACCGACAGACAGTCAAATCCGCAGAGCAGCCCGCGACCGGCACCACTTTCTTTTGCTATTGTTGTCGATGGACTAGAACAGACTTGTTTCTTTCGGCGTCTCGACAATTGCGGCAAATGCAATACTGAAAAATCTCGACATAAATGAAAGTAGGGTTTACATATTGTTCCTATGAGCCACTTATCGTGGTTGGTCATCTTCAACACAAGAGCAGGTGTACACGGACTGAACCAGACAGAGACTGTAGGGTTGACTAACGGGGACAGGTGGATGACACTCCATGTCCTTGATTAATTCAACTGGCTGCGGCGCATTAGTCATTCCGTCCATGTCCGATAGGGACGACGGTTACATTAGGGACCCACGCAGGTGCCGTATCCTATTGTTCTAAACTATCCGACTGGAACAGTGAATACGAGTGGGCGGGCGGGCGGGCGACGTAAGGGTACGTGAAAGGGCTATTGTGGATCGCAGACCGACTATTAGTCAGAGGAGGTAGCTTTGTTGAGTTTTTTGGGCAGTTGCAAGGTGCATGAGACATGTCTTAGTTCAAGCAGAAAAGGTCGCAAATCCAGGTGTTAGAGAAAAAGAGGAGAATGCTCAATGGTGTGCCGGCCAGTAGTCGCCAATACCGCTCTGCTTGGGGCACTATCACGACCGGTCGAGACAGTCTGACTTCAGTGGCACTCTGTGAGCCTGCAATGCTGCCTAACAGTTAATAGGAGGAGGAGGAGGAGGGGGGGGGGAAGGGAATGCTGTAGTCATACTGTATACGTAGGCGAGCGTAAGGAAGAATAATTCGGCAGACGATCCCCGTAGGCGTGCAGGTGGACAGAGGCGCGTGGAAAAAACCGGAACGCGAAGAGCTCAGACCCCACCAAATTTCATTCATCTGCACTAATGCCACCGCATTGCTCAATTTGTGGAACCCTCCAGAGAAGCTTGTCGAGTTCTGCCAATCGCATTCAACTAATACCCCTTCCGAAAATTCATCTAGGGTTACACACATTCACACCACTCTCAGCGCCCGTCACCGCTCTACGACTGCATGCAGCCTAGGAAACGTCTTCTGCGACCTGTACGCACGGCCCTAATATGAACTAAAAGGCCATCCTACAGTCGCCTGCTCCACCCAAACGTTCAACGAAACCATAGGTCCCAAGGGTGAGGGACCGCTCTGCGTGTGTGTATCTGGGCGAGAGCAATGTCAAAACGCCGAGCTGAGTCAAAGGCGTCTGCAGACACGCACATACACACACGGCGCAGAAGTCTGGTGTCAGTTTAGCGCCCGATGTGACAACTCGACCCTTTGAGTGGGCGGATTAATTAGCGTAGCTAAAAGTCGCCCTCAAGTAGTGGCTGCACTGATGAGACCGGTTCTTCTTTGCCGACTTCTTTTCTCTTCCCTTTCAGTAAGTTGTAGCAGTAGTTTCGCAGAACTTGTTTGCAAGCTCAAGCAACGATTTTAGTCAGTGATTTGTGCTGTTACTAACAGCGCACGCGGATTAAGTGACGATGCGAGACAGAAAGTCAGCAGAGGAGGGTGACCGGACAAGTTACAACAGCCTTAGATGTGAAGGATCCTTGAAATAAAAGATTATTGAAGTTTCGCCCAGCTAAGCGGATAATCTTTCTACTGCCTTTGCTCTTCATGGGATTTATGAGATTGATGTTGAGGAAAAATTTTACCATTAAGGGTATTTCGGGACAACTTCATATCCTCTAAAATAAAGCTTTTCAGTTAAAGCACTCCGCCCCCATCCACTTTCCCATTCATTGAACGATTCTTCTCTTTTGGCGGCAAAACAACCGACATTAACTTTTGCCAGTTTATTGAGAGCCTAAACATATTTGACTGACTAATTGGCTTTACTAATAAATTCTTAGTTCATGGTATTTACTGGTCACACCAATGGAGAGAACCGTTTTTACACCGGGACATAACTTCCGGTATGCTATAAAATAGCAGAATTCAAAAAAGTTTTCCGATGCGGTTCACAGAGTGGGCGATTCCTAAGTGCGAAGCTTCGATTTGTTGGTGAAAATAAAAAATAAAAACACGACCATGCATGCTTTAAAAACTTTCTAGACAACTTCGAGTGTCAACTCGGTATCTATTAGGAAAGTCATCTTCAAAAAATCAGCCAATTGGTCAGGTGTCTGCAACTGGAGGCAAAATAAATGTGGAACCTAAAATCTGCACTTTGATTTATATTATAGCCCAGCGGCTGTTGAAAGTGACGTGTGCATATAACTAGATAGGATGATAACTGTGGCACTTGTTCAGGCAATAAGCTCAGCTAAGAGCAATGAGTCAGGAAATCCTAAATAGTCGTCTCATCTCTCTCGCTCTGTGTATGTGTGTGTGTCATTTTTGGGAACTGGTTTTTTAAGGAGCAGAGTCGAAACCAGTAAAAGAGTTAGCGGCACTGATGGAGTGATTTTGCAATAGACGGTAAACCGACAGAAGGTACAGTTATTAGGATTCATGCTGAAAATTATGGTATAAGGTTCTATCAGAGTTTCAGTGACAAACGCCAACAGCTCAGCAGACAGTTCCGATTGTGAGGGGAGGAGGGACTAACAGAGGAGGGGAAGGAACAACAAAAGAAGAGCGCAACAAGGCCTCTTTATAAAAAGGTGGGCATGTAGGTTGTTGAACATAGGTACTGGCGGAGCGCAAGGAGTGGGAAACCATTTCAGCTTCCGTTTTAGCGAGAAGTACACTAGCTGAGCTTCTTTTGTGTAACAGAGAGAAAGTAGTTCAAACATACACGACTTCGATAAAACTCACGAGTATGAATTTCGAGGAATGACATCAAATTGACAAACCAAGTACGCTATCGCAAGTGACGTCCTATTTAAATCAATGAAGTCGCTCGATGGGTTGGTCGCAAGTGAGGTTTTCTGTACCGGAATGACTGATAGGATCATTTCGCATACGTAGAGTACACATGAGGCGTACTGGCACAAATGTGGCTGTGAATCAGTTAGTTGAGTCTACCAGTTAAAATCGAAGTTCCCGAACACTATGGATAGCATCCTGCCAGAAGATCAGACGCGAAACACGCCAAAAAGCCTTGAAGAGATTGTAAAGCTAGCGCGTCAGGTTCAGCCGCGGTCCCTGCACAAGTACGTAATTACTTTTACTGGCTGTGATCCAAAAATCAGCATGACGCGTATGTAGGCAAGTGGGGACTCGTGAACCTGAAAAGATGAGACGCGATGCACGGCTCAAAAATAGGTACTTATACTGTGAGAGGTGCTTGATGCACCGGACATACCTTCACGCGAGCTGGCCAGACGTCAACACACGGCTGGAGCGATGATCTGGATCTGGATGGGAGGGTCTGTCTGAGGACTAGGCGTACAAAGCCTTCGCTGGCTGGAGTGACAGTGACCACGTCATCATGAAAATCCCGTTTCGGGCGATGTTACGACCACTTGTGTGGCCGTGGGCTTGCCCCAATTAGACCGCCATCAGCCGTTGTTGGACTCTTGATGACTAGCCATTTGGTCTATCCGGTAGGCCGGTACTGCACGAATCATGCAATTCAGTCCGTCTCTCTTCTGCATGACCATCACAGCTACGTTGAGTCAGCAAATGATGAAAAGATGGATTGCATGCGATTATACACGCTATTCGAAGCACGACTAAGCGCCGCTAATCTCCCAAACCGACACTGACACAGTGGACATCGTCGGCAACGATGGTCGAACTGCTATACAAGCACCGTTAAAAACTGGCTTTTTCCCTTAGAACAATTGCAACACTGTTTCCTAAAACACTGATAGAGATAACGTAATAGAACTGAGGGACTCAGATCCACGCGAGGCATTGTAAAACAGATCGGCCCAAAAGTAAAGGAGGCCCACTCAATAGGCCTAACAGACTCAAGAATGGTGTGATCGGATCGAAAGCGCAATTTCGGAATTCATATTTTAATGACTCATATGACTCGCATGAAAATGAAAACAGGGTAAACAGTGAAATCAAATATGTGTTCCACCGTGTCATGAACCTGCAACGGCGGTCATTCCTTCCTATCGGACAGAGAAATTCGCTTAATACGGAGTGATGCAAAAGGCTGCAGAAACCGTTGAAGCATATTTGCTACTGGGCGAGCGTCCGAAGTAGTCTGGCCTGCCGTTCATTTTAAAAAGTTAAAGCGCACAGATAAAATTGTCGTGAGATTTATAGGACAGACAGGATTCGCTATCGAGCTTTTAGTGAAATTTTACCCGTCGCTGAAAAAAACTTTGCGGCCGATAATTGCGCAGCATATCACTGGAACACCTGCGACGACTTTGGCTGATCTATCTCCCTCCGTACACAGCAGTTCTGGTGGCAATGCTGATGTGGGTCGTCCTCATGACTAACATCTGTAGATCTTCGATCCTGGACAAGCCTGGTTCAGGCACTGGCGCAGTGTGAAGCTAAATATACCGACAGATGGAATCCTGAGTCCTACTGTACCAAACCTCCACAGTGAGCATTTGAGTTCTCCCAAAGGCCCGGCAACTAATCTGCGCACCGAGAAGGAGACTCGATCACTGGGTCAGGAATTCTGTCCGTCTGATGTCTCAGATTCGTACTCGGACTTATCATCAGAGACAGCACAAGGGTTGCGGTACCGGTAGAACGCAGTGGCACGAGACCACATGCACATTAAAATGAACAGCTTCAGCGTTCATTGCAGATTTTCGTAATTGGTGCGATAATGGCTTTGGCGTACACATTCAAGTCCTTAATGGTCGCGATTTCATCATCGGTGTTGGTTACTGACGGAATAATTACTCGGGAAACCGGCCCACCAATACTGTCACTTGAGGAAGTATTCATTCGCGTGCTTCATGCGTGATCAAGCACCTTGTCCAAAGTCCCAGATTGGCAAAGTTGAGAGATCCAGGTTGATGAACTGAAGAAGAAGAAGAGGAAGAAGATGGGCTCACCGGGACGGGGTTATTTAGGTGCTGACGTTTCGAAGAGTTTGGTCGGCTCCCTTACAACTAACTATAGAAGGGAAAGCTTGCTGACCTTGTTGATAGACTGCGAGCCCGACTATCATGATAAAAGCAGCTTGTGCCTCACACTTTTGCCATCTCCATACGAAATTCAGTCCCAATGGACTTGAAAGTGTGGCTGGCATCAATCCTCCGCACATCTGCCGCGTGTTTGATCATACGACTCCAGACTAAGCCTCCAGATCCTCAAACGTGGTTACTGTGTCCGCAACTGAATCGGATGCGACGAATGGTCACATGAATTTCCTGTCGTGAAGGACGGTTTTTTCAGCCTATTTACATGAAGCCCGATGTTTGCCTCCCATCGGCGACCAACCCCAAATCCACGTGGCTTAAGAGGAGGGCTGTGGACTCCAATACGTTTTCGACTTACGGAAGAGCTCATCAAGATCTAACGCCGGTGTGGTTTGGCCTCCCGCCTCGTCCGTACAAGCATTACCACCGAGTCTAGTAGTCCCCCTTTGTGCTTTATCAGCAAACTTAATGTCGCAAAAATGGGTGTTATGCCTGTGATAAAACGTACACGCGGTTAGATTTTGAGTCTGTTTACGGGCTTAGCGGCCAGTTGGCGTTTTTTCGGGAGATTGATTTCTCAACAGTTTTTCAATTTCACCAGCTAGCGTAGGATAGAGGAATCGGCAGACGGTGGCAGAGTTCACCCGAAGGCCGAGGCATCGATCGAGGCTGTGCGGGATGGTGGTTCAGTCCTTTTCTATCCTTTTTGGGCCTACGAGAGAGGGTCGAGAAAGTCGCTGTTGAAGTAGTTAGGCAGTGTTTTAACGGCCTTCCGATTGAAACGCGCCAAAATTCAGTGCATTATTTTGTGCGAAAAGGGATGATTGCCTCGAGAAGTCGGCGCTTTATCTTATCTGTACTCTCCGCTTGTCTTGTACAGTGACAAACAAGAGATTCTAGCAAGGAAATTGGACGATTTGTGTATATGATGTGGGAGTCCACCGAGTTCGGAAAGTGCTCGAAAGCCCGAGGCAGGCAAATGTAACAACATGACGGACTCACCCAGAACATCAGTGGGTGCCTAACAAACGTACAGACCCTCGCGCTCAGCGGCAGGCAATGACAGTTGTTTGAAGCTATTTATGAGTAAGAACATGCCTTAACCTGTCCGCCTAGGGCATGTAACAAAACTGACATTCACAGAAAGGAGCGAATCGAGGATTCTGAAATCCGTTGGCTGACGTCAGGCGGAAGGTGGGGACAGAAAGGACGTTAACCATGCCTTATAGGCGATTACTTAAATTCAGAAAGCCATGCAACTGCCAATGGTGACGCTTGGGCAATAGAAAAGGGAGCTAGGAAGACGCATGTAGATGAGCTAGGAATACGGAGACTCACAGTACACCAAGCAATACACAATAGCCATCTTCCCCTCCTTCTTTTAATGCGTTATCCCCCATCATCATTCGACACGCAAGTTATACCATCGTCTGAAAATTCCAGATTTCTCCAAGTCATTTACAGTTACAAGCACTCCGTAAGATAGTGACCATTCAAATGTGCAGCTGTCGATAACCTTCTGTCAACACACATTGGTCAAACCACACTTTTATCCCCTAGTGGCTGTGTTCGTGGGACGTAGTGAACGTTGGAGTCAGTCAAGTCCCAGTGAGCGAATTTATACGTCATATCGCTCTGCCGTATAATTGAATCCCATTTGCTGACAATTTTTATACTGATGATATCTCATCAAGGATAAATTATAGTCCACTCGAGGCACATCACTATTGGTGCCATTCTTGTCGATAACAGCTTTCTGCGAACCCTGTCCGCACAACAAGATAAAAATATAGGTAACAACAGAGGTGGTTGTAAAAATAGATTTTAACGCTTTGTTTACTGGGTATTTTTACCTGCTATATTGAATACTGTCGGTTAATTATGAACACCTAAATGACCTTCCTGTGGATAAGAAAGCTGTCGTTCATGGGACGCGTTCGCAGAGTTTAATAAGGGCCCGCCAGAGTACTTTGTACTGTAATACGCTCGTTGTTCAAATGCACCCGAAATCATCTGGCTGGCAAGCTGGATATGCTCTTTCTTCTAACCGCCCGGTGGATCGACGTTACGAATCCGTCTTTTATGAGCATAAAATGAACGCTCAATGTATCTATGGTAGTATTGGGATAATTTTTCTAACTTGAAGGCTATGTACCTGCTCTTAGTAGAGTCCGGACTCCGAACGCAATTGAAATCTTATCCTGTTTACAGCAGCCATCTCCTTTTCAAACTGAAATAAATGCAGAAAAAGAAGCTGATAGGACGAAATTGGCTACGACCAAGTGCAGGTCGGCAAACCCTATCAACTTCTAAGGAGATCGTAGGCAAGAGTATGGTTTACCGCCGGGGTTACTTTCTCCTGGGAGCAGCTGTGTTAAAAGAAAATAACTGTCGATATTTATTTGCACATCCCAGAACAAGAAGTAAAAAGGCCCCGGGGTCTCTATTGCGTGAGGGTGGTTAAGATACTTTAAGGTAGTCATCGGAGTAAACAAAACGACAATGCAATACCTTTTTGACAGTGCCTGCAAAGGGGCATCAAATTAACCTAATATTACCATTGAATGGTAAAAATAGTGCCCCAATTTAATTGGTGACAATATGGAGGATCAAGATTCGCGCTACCACAGTTCTTAGGTGTTCAGCTCTTTCGCTCAACTCGAATGCTCCCCGAGTAAGCAACCACGACTATAAACTATACCCTTGCCGGTTCATACTAACGACTCGTTCGCTAATGCAGCTTCAACTCCACTTTTCAGCGCTGAAGATTTTTGAGTGGAGGACTATCTGCAATGGTAGCGTGCTGCAGTGCACCATGCAGAACTTCCCCCCCCCCCTATGCTGACGACCCCTACAAGTGCCAAAATTCTGTCTGGAGAGCTGTCAACTCCTGTCGCCTACTCGATGTCGACCGTAATCGCGTCTCGAAAATGACAGTTGCTTTTTACTGGCTTCATATAGACGCTTAATTCTAAAATAATTCATGATGGCTCCGTTGAGGAACACACCGATACGCGTTTCAACGATGCAGGTGCAGAGAAGCTGAGAACTGTTCAGTCCGAAAAGCCGGATTGAAATTCATTCGCAAGAGTTTGCACAGACAGGGTGAAGTGTAAAGAGTACTCTGAAGTCATCAAATCTGATACATGAGACTCTTCTCTACCAATTCGAAGAGCTTTTCGCAATCTGACTAACTACTGTATCAATAACGCTTAAAGCAGAGCAAGCATGCGATTTCAAGATACTTAACGGAGTAAAAAACCACGAAAAAGTCTGGCCAACGTAGTTGCAAAAAAGCGACTGACTTTCGTAGGCATGCACAACTTCAGGTGCGAGTCTGGCTAAGAAAATTTGCTCGGGAACGCGGAGTGGGGTTTTTGTAGGAAGAAACATTATTGTGTATTTTCAGTCGAAGCTAGTTGGAGGAATCGAGACTTGGTCACAGAATTTGCGAATGCAAAGACCTGAATAATGATGATCGACGTCTGTCCTCTCGCGTCTAATAGTTATGTGTGATGACAATATTTACGCATTCCTAGTCCACAATATGTCGATATAACCTATAGTGATTTCGGACGATTGCAGGAAACAGAGGTTTATCACGACAGGCCTTATTGACATAAGTCCGAGCGATAAGTGAACATAACGCAGACGCCCTTTCCGGTGTCCCTTTGGTTAGCCGCTGGCCGTTCTTTTCGTCCCACTTGAAATATGGACAGGTCGGCCAACTACAAACATTTGACACATACTTACAAGTTGGGGCTCAGGACCAACCGCATAATCAGGCATAAAATTGTCATACCAAGAGACTATATCCTGTTTGCCTTGACAGAGGTCAAAACGAGCCTTAACATCGGCAGTGAGTCGGCTTAGGGGGAGCAAAATGACGCCTTTCAGGTGCCTGTTCTACTTCTAACGCAGCAGACTTCGACCCGAAGTCACGTTTTTTTTCAGCGAGCTCAGAGACTACGCAGCGAATCAGCCTCCGGCCTGCTCAAAGGACATATTGGCGGCTGTGTGCGTCATTTGTGAGTTTGCAGCAACGCCCGGTGAGGTCAACGTCGCTTGAATTCGAAGAACGGGCAAACCGGGTTAAGGTCAGCTCTGTGAGGATGGCGATGGCCACAGAGGACGCCCCGGGGAAGGGGGAGGGCAGCAGCGAAACACAGTTGCCGGGATTCTGTAGGCGGAACTATGAGCGGTCCGGAGGGAGAAGGAATCATAGCTGACAGCTCCCGCGGTGGTGCGCGAGTCGCGCCTGTCAGTGCGCACATGAATGTCATATTCCCGCCGCAGTCGAACCATCGGATGTGAGTGGGCCGGAGTCTCGACTCATTCCACATGTCCTCACGCATATATGTGAACGGGCAAACATGAAGTCGTGATGTAGGAGAGTCAGATGAGACGGGACGAGCATTAAGCGTAGCTGATTAACTCCCGGCCGGACTGCCTGCGCGGCGCTGGGGGAGAGCTAGGGGGGAGGGGTCTCTCGTCTTTACACGCGCGCCTGTCACCTTCGGCCAAATTACGCTCACGCAGAGAGGATGTATATGAGATTAGGAGTGACGGGTCAAATAAAAACATAAACTTATTGTACCGTCCCCTTGTGCGCTGCCCTTTAAAACAGTAGCGAGGTCCTAACTCTGAAGAGGACGTGTACATTTAGCCCACAGTTGGCCTGTTGTCCTCTATTCCGGCTGAAAAATCAAGTCCTCAATATCCTGAAGCCGAGGCAGCAAGCTAAGGCCAAATGAGGAATGTACTTGTTAACTTTTTGTGTCCCTGAAGGAGGGCGATGAAGCGAAAGGATCGGACACTTTGCTGGTCCCAGAAACAATTATATCTATCAGTCTGAACTGAAAAACAATAACAGCAACATGCAATGGACTTTGTAGTGAACGAGTGGCTGCGCAGATGCTTTGGTTGCTTGCGTACTCCAACCGTTAACTCTCGGTGCCAAGACAAGCCTAATGAGACAGAATTAGCCTTTAAGGTGTAGAGTCCTGTATACTGTATTCCGTCCTCCAACTCGGCAGCTTTCCAAGCCAAATTTCCAGACAACCTACACCTAAAAGATGTTTCCAATTTGCAAAAGCACGGACATGGCACTAAAGACCACGGACGATAAGGATGCGGTTAGACAAGCGGGAGAAATACTGCTATAGCCACATCACCACTTAGACGGATTGCTGATATCATGCTAATCGAAAGACTATCCAAGTCAAGACTGTGGTTTCAAAGAGTGTCTAGGCAGGAAATCCCAGAATGTAACCAACGTCAACAAACAAAACCACCTCATTCAACTTGCTGACGTCACAAGTTTAGTGTCCGTACGCCAAAACACGTTTTCATATCGAAGTTGTAGACGTACTACGGGCTGAATGAATCGAGATTAGTCGTTTCAGGTAGTAGTCTCGAGGTTAGAAAGATCGATGTAAATCTCCTGAACGAGCAGCCGGTCAAATAAGGGAATACAAAGAAGGGAGCATATGTCAGCGAGGAATAATTACTGAGTGACTTACTAATTACCAGCATACACCTTGCAGTGAACCACTGCTGACGGTCATGCAACATTTGGTTTAACGAACGGTAACCTCTTTATTGATAAGTAAGGCAAGGTCTCCCAAATCTGTGAGACTTACAGAACGGCAAACGGTCGAAAAATCGTTCAACTAGATGGAGTCAGACCGTCGGTCTTCTTAAATTGCATGTTCATGCAGTCTGAGTGTTAGTCCACACCACATTCGAGATGTTTATCTACAGGAAAAGCCTCCTTTGCCGGTATAAATTTCACCCTCCTGACGAATTTAAAGAACCAAACGAGGCACGTGCGTTGTAGCCCCCAAGAATGCCTTCGTGCAAATGAAGAGAGACAACAAAGGCGGACGTGCAAATCACCTCCTCGACCGCGACTAGTAGGCGGTGTATTGTCACCGCATCGACTGCAATGACCATTTGTGTGCGCCCTGTCGACTACTAAGGAATCAACAAGTGTGAGGGAAGTGTGCATTTTTATGCAAAACGACGGACATCTACTGTGAATGATTAATGTCGGTATGCAAAGAGCGCCAAGACGAAGGCATCAACCAGTGCGGTGACATGACTGACAAGATAACACTCTCGAGGAGTCAGTTCCGAGTCGGGCTGTGACTTTTTCGGGGGCGCAGAAAGTGAGTGAAAATGGATGTCAGAGCAGAGCTAGGACTTGTATAGATGGCAAAGCAAATTCTAACAGCAACCTGATAAGCTGAAACGTGGCGAAGATAATTTGTGCGATTTTTTGCGCAAAACACCGTCCAAAAGGGATCTGGAAATCCGAGGGGCTAACGCGACCAAATCATTTACAGCAAAAAAATTAACAACAGCAGACCATACCAACAGGGCGTTATCTTGCTGCAGATCCACCAAGGCCTCTGCATGGGGATATAAGGTTTGCTTTCCCTCTCCTCTCCCCTGAAACTATTAACCCTCAATGTTTATATGCTACTATGGCAACGTGGTGAGTCAGAGAGACCAAAACTGCGCCAAACAGGACAGTTGCGGCATGAACGGCTCTAGCGCCGCGCCTGTAAGTTTGCTGGATGGCCGCTCAAGGTGGGGGGTTAGGAATGGAGAATGTAAAGGAGGGATTTTCTCAACATCAGTGGGCCCGCCACTGAAGTGTTGTGTCTGGGTCTGTCAGCGGGGTTTCATTAGGTGGCAAATCACGCCTACGACTACCACAATTCTGAAGTGCACTTGAAGGTACTCGACTGTCGGCGTGACCGCCTCAATGTCTATGGAAAACTAATTATACCGGTTGTCCACTAAAAGTTACCAATGCTACTAGATTAGGGGAACCAAAGAAACAGCTGATGACGCAAGCACAGTTACAGCTAATCTGATAGCCGAAACTGGGTTCCATTAGACAGCGGATTCCCTGTCAGGGGTTGTCCAGGACTTGCCTCTCTCTGCGCCTACCCCTCCCCCCTGACACGAGGCCTCGATTTCGGATGAGAGCACTCAGACAGCGGTGAGGTGATCGCAATGAAGGGGAAATCCTGCTATTGATACGGTCCTGAGCTAGCGACAGCGAGACTAAAATGTTGCGTGGGCATGGGGTGGTATCGTACACTTCTCCACAGTACAGTCGTCCAGCTGACAGTGCCTAACGCGGGTGGCCCTCTGACTCACACCGGCAAACACTAGGGAATCTGCACAAAATACCACCGTCTCTCCCACCCGTCTCGTTGTATTGCCTGTTTCTGTGAGGGTTACCGTCACATAAAAGATGCGCTAGTCAGCCAGACGTTTTCGTGTGGACTTGACAGAGGAAGGCAAGTAATGAAATTGTCTGTGTTGGGAAGCAATCAGAATGTCCCCCGTAGGACACCTCGATGAGGAGTTATCTGGTCGTGGTGAAGCGCAAATACCTTACATTTAGTGCTCTTATGGATGACAGACACTGATACAATTGATGCTTGGCTCCCTGTAGTAAACAAAGCCGCATGGAAGAAAAGTCAAAAACAACGACGGAGGCTGGATTTGTCACTGCTGACATGGCAAACACCATGAACTGTGCTGCTCGTGGATGCGCGTGGGCCTGCAAGGGTTCCAGCAATGGGCAAGCAAACTCCCCCAAAAACTGGGCCGGCGAAACGATACGTCCCTCTGAAGATCAGTAAAGGCATGTAAAGACGCCTGATTAGTCGCGGTTCACAGCAGTTAACATGACAAATTCTTGTAAGCAAGTGTTTACCTGAAAGCCTTTGGACCACCATGACGTGCCTTTTGCTGAAACACCCACCCACGTCGGAATTTTAAAGAAGGATTAACTGACGTCGGTTTGGGGAGGGGTTAGACTATAAAATGAACATTATGAAATGACGCCTTACGGTATCAGCGGAGAAGCATGATAATCAGCCGCTAATGACCACAATTGATGCCCTGTATGCGTGATAGATATCAAGTTAAGGACATGCACCTGATGGTACAACATTAAACTCCAATATTCATCACCTGCTTACATCTGGCTCCTAGAATTCTCAAACCCACTTTGACCCGAAACAATTTTTTGTAAAGAAAATCGGAAGAGGATGCTATCATTAAATAAGCGAATGTAGGAACAGTAGCACGGTTGTTCGTTCTAAGCGTATAGAAGACTGATGCAGCAGGAGGCGAAGCGGCACTGGCCCCTCCATGACGGTGATAACAGTCAACTCGAATGAAAATTCAGCCCAAAACGGTCGTCCAGCGCACCGAAAAAAAAAACTTGTAATGAGCTGCCTATGGTAGAGTAACGATGACCAAAGAGTGTCCAGATAAAAAAATCGATTTCAGGATTTAGATGATTTCGATTACCAGGCTCAAGCAGGTATCTGGTCATGGATGCGATCTTGACTTGAATTGCAGGGTATTCTATACCCTGACCAGAAGTTAAATTTGAAGTGCAAGCCTATCTGAGTGGAACGAGATTCTTCTCTGGTATTTTGGAGTGTCACTGGGTTAAGCACTGCGGGCAAGCGGAAAACGTTCGAACACGTCGAATAAGTCCACAACTGGAAAGAAGCTCAAAGACTAAATTATTCTCTCACCGATCTCTAAGTTATGCCCTCTAAGACGCTTCAATGAAAGCCATAAGCGGTGAAGTTGCTAATGAAGGCCGTCCTAGACAGAACTGCAAACGGTCGTAATATACAGTTTGGATTTACCCCGTCGAGGCTGAAGGCCAACTTACCTCGGCGGGTGTCCCAGCACCAACGTCTCCTTCGTGCATAAGCGGTATGGACAGGGTTCTTCGTCGACGGAACCGCTCGTTTGCTCAACGCCCATTAACGTTTAGAAGTAGGGACGATGTTGTTTGCGTGAGGGAATTTTCAAGTAAACGGCTAATCGCAACCAATTGCGCGCTCATTCCTACTAGTCTGCTTACCATCGCAAATTTCTAACAGGCACCTACCCATGCACACAGCGAGGCGTCATGATTAACTTGCTTACTGGAGCAGACAGGCCGTCGTCGAGGGGGTCCCAACGAAGGTTGGGGGGTTCGGCCTGACTAGCAATGACTCAGGGATGCAGATAGAGATGAGAGTACGGAATCTCACAAGTAGGTAATTAATAACATTTGAAAGGAAATGAGCGGAAAAGGCGCACACACATAGACATGACATGCTTACTTAACAACGGCGATGACTTGGCAAGTATGGTAATTCCCAGTATGAGAGTTATCCTTGCTGGTGGATAATCGGATTTGGTCGTCCGGATTACGACGTTTGAAGCAATGACGAAAGTTAGGCGCAGCCAGCGCGCATCCGGAGCAAGCGCGTCGACAATTGGGTACTTACGTCGCTGATTTCATTGGCTATAAACACCGAGTGTCAGCCAATCACGGGGCCAGTCGACAGCGGGAGCGCGACCATGAGCGCCATGGCAGGTGGCACAGTTTAATTTGGCCTCGATCCGAGGCTTGTGCAACGCACCGGACCCCCGGGGTGCACGGCTTGGCTTTGTGGGCGTGCCGTTAGCCGTTTGCGGTCAACAAAACTCTATACTGACGAACTTTTGCGTACACGACTCTCCCCGCATTCCACATTGCAAACTCCTTAGGCAAAGTGAAATTCCCTGATGCGTTTTATGCCAATTAGGCGAGCATTTCAGTTTCTAGTGCCTGGATCAAAGCAGACAACCAGGGGACATTGTAGTGCTACTATACCCAGACATCATTTTCGACACCAATCTTCGAATACCCTTCTTACCTACCTTTTCTTCTCTCCCTGCCGCAGCAACTCCTTTTGATTATGCAAATGGCACCGGGCCGACGTGTATGTCCCCTGAGAAATCAGCCCGCCTGTTGGAACATGTAACAAGAAGTGATGATTTGGAAAACGGATATGCCTCCCAGGGGAAATGGAGACTAAGTTAGGTCTCGCCTATTCGCTGTCTCTGTACAGCTTCTCACATTAACGACAAACTATGGTTCATTTCTGGAAAGAAAGCATAGTGGAGCTTGCAGAACCGAAGTGGTCCAGTGGCAAGACAGATCTCCACTTGCGATCTGCCCAACCGAAGAGAGTAAAATAATTCATTCTCTAGCGTTTCCTTTGGGAGCCCTAGGAAATGTTCGAGTGGTAAACTAGCCTTTGAGTGATGAAGTAACGCAAAGCGAGCAAGCATACATAAAATTATCCAGGCTAATATTGTAAAAAATCAGTTGTTGAAATACACCCTCGGCGCAGTCTCGAAGCTATCCTAGGAACTGCCGGCGTAAGGGTAGCTTGTCAGCAACATAGAAAGGTTTGAAAAGTTCAAGGAAAAGTACAGGATTCAAAATGTTTAATGTGATAGGAATTCATAAAACGTCTGCCGCGTCATAGTAGTAATTTTCCGGAGTAGGATACTGTTCTCAAGATGCCAGTAATAGCCGAAATTTAATTAGGCCTTTGAGCGAGGACGGCTGACAGTATACGCAGTTTAGCCGTCGTGACCGACGATGTCCACCGTGTGTTCCACACCGATTTGAGAACAGACAGGGTGAGTTGTGCGTAAATTAGTTTGTAGAGTTAGTAGGCTTGCACAGCGTCTACCACACCCTCCTACTCACCCGGACCCGGTGTCGAGACACAGTCAAGAACACCGGAAGTGAGAGGGCGTGAGTGGATGGCACGACAAATGACCCCTCACCTAGGCATACCATCCCACTCCCTGGCCCATGGCAAACACCTGACCGCAATTTTTTCACACCAAGAAAAGGGGAGACTGCGCGGAACCCAATTTGCCTCAGCGGCAGCCTGTAGCGACAACCCTGGTCCGCAATACAAACCGACGAGGATTTAGATTCCAGCAAAAAACAAAGGCGACGGCTGGCGCAGCCAGGGTCACCCCGGGCTCGGACGAAGTCACTGGGCAGCGGTACACACGGCCTTATACCCTAAGGGAGGGCAAACTTGCACAGCATCTACCGCACGGAGTCAAGAAGACCGAAGACTGGGGAGGGCGCAGGTGGCTGGCACGGCGGGACCCGCACCTTGGCGTGCCGCCACACCCCCTGGTCCACAACGTGCACTTAACCAGGATTTTTCACCAAGGATAACAATAACAACACCCCAAAAGGGGTCAGAAGGATCAGCCATGCCCACCACCTGTATGGCCAGCAGGAGTGCATGTGCATTTACCGACAGGGAATCAGGTGCCAGAGAACTGCCAGGCCACACCAGGTTGTGAGGGCCATGGTTTGCTGATACGTGGCATAGCATACGCACACAAGCCCTAAATTCCAGAAGGGTGAGACGCAGCCCTGCATTTAACCTAGGCATCACCCTTTAAAGGCTGGGTAACCATTCAGCCATCGACTGGAAGGCATTACCCATAGAACACACACACACCCCTCACGTGCTTGTGAGTGCCAGTGGTAATGTTTAGATGGAGCCGTTTCAGCCTGATTCTCAGCCCATCCGTCCGCCACCCCACACAAACGTACACAACTGGGCAGATTGCGTGGACTGATTTGAGGCGTCAGTCGGAAACCTTCCGAACCACGACGCTTGACGCACGGTGATAGTCTCAGGATGGGACCACACACGCAGCAGAGGAGGTGCATGGAGAGTGAGCCGTGGTGCACACTTCCAACTTGCGTGAGAGATGTGAATAGTGTGCTTGTGTTGTGTGATGATGGGTGATGATGATGTGTGTTGCAGCTGCTGGTGGGTGGAGTTTTGATGGTGTGACATATCTGGTGGTGTTCTACCGCAGGGTTTTATGAATGCGCATGTGACCTAATAGGCCCATGCGGTGAGTTAATGTGCGTTGACAATGTGGACAGGAGTGGCAGATGCGACGAGTGTATGTGGATGCTCCAGGCACTGGTTTGTCGGCCTCTCTGCGATGGATTAGCAAGTGACTGGCGAGGCCGAGGTGCCAGGTACTCATAAGCACTGATTTTTGCAATTAATGAGGAGCTGAATTTCTTGGAGTAAGTTTGCTCAAGTGGCCATAAAAGTAGCCAATGGGAACTCTTCATGTAACTACGCATGAGAGGACAGCAGTGTACACGAAGAAGATTTGATAATCTGCGCAGTATTTCACGTGGAGCGGACTGCTATGCGGAGCATCGCCCTGTTTAATTCAAGATGATGCTGTAGCCGACACCGCAAAGTAAACAATCGTCAGGTAAGTTAAATACTGTATGATTAGATATGACTAATTGCCGACTGAGTCACTCTGGCAGTCTATGGGGCCGCAAGGGGTTGGGATGGGGATTATTGTTTCGCACGTTGTTTCGACAGCGTGTTTTGCTTCCATGCGCCACGGCAAGCTGAAGACGGCGTAGTTATCCGGGGTTTGTTAAGGGCATCTCTTCAATCCCCCTTCCCCGCTAATGGAGTGAGCGGAGTTACACTTAGATAGGATTGCCTAACCCTCACGAGCGGCTGCCGTTGGGTGAGAGGTTCACTCCGGATATTCTGAACCGCCCATGCGATTGCTGTGGCTCACTCCATAATACTTCCTGTGATTTTGGGGAAGGGGACTTATGGGTGTGGAGAGTACACCGGATATCCTTATCTGGTCGAGCCCGTCGGTTGTAGCGGTTACCAGAGTGTGGCCGGTAAGAGGAGCGTAGGTTCGCGGAGCCACAGATGAGAATTGAGTGTCAGTAAGGACCGTGCGGAGCAGCACCACGTGAACCCATCGACAATGGTAAGATTTCCCGCATCAACAGCTAAAGAGACAGAGTTAAATGGCAAGGGTGCGTACAAACGACTCAGAAGGCAGTTGCAACAGTTGTACCTACCAGAATCGCAAATGTCAGCGCGAAGTGCGCGCTTACGCCTGAGATCTGTCCGAGTGAGGTCAGCCGTGGCGACAAATATCGATCGACGTTACGATGTCGTCTAGCGGACGGCTGAGTCACACGCTGCACATGCAGTGAACCGGCAAGTGGAAGTTCTGTCGTCGACAGAAGCCCGCTCGAAGTGACGTTGATGGCTTTGCTCGTGTCAAAATGAGCAAGAGTAAATAGGCTACCAGGGGGTGAACATGACGTCTACTGCGTGTGATATAGACAGGGGGGACAAGTGCAGAGGTCCGGTCATGTGTTGCGAAGACTGATGAGGTTGGAGTTGGAAGCACTGGCCACGATGGAACAGTGAGTGGGGGGGGGGGTGAGGAGAAGGGACCTAGGGGGACCACACAGTTCGTTCGGAACAGCATCCGAGGCAGCGCCTTTGAGGCGGTCCGCACTCATGGCGTCCACGCGAGTACTGCATCGGATGCGGGCCATCATAGTCTCTCTAGGGGGCGACTGGGATGAGACCGCCGTAGAGTGGTTCAAGTGACTGGCGGATTCGGCTACATCGTACTAGTGAGTGCACGTAGCCGAGTCTTTTGCAAGCTATGAATGAGGGACGGTTGCCCTTGGCGAAACTGGGGAGAATGCCCACAGAAAATGATGGGGCTTGGCTGGATCATCGTTCGCACTGAGAGATGTTAAGGAAAACATCTCGCTCGTAAGTCGGACAGTGGAGCCGAACACCGGCGGAACAGTCAAGACCCGGCTTTAAAACTGAGTGGATACCCAAAGAGGTCAAGGGAATGTGGTCCGTCCAGTTCCTTCGATCCTCTTCGGCGCGTACGGAAACCGCACGATCGTCCGCACGATGTGCTGTCAAGAGGGATGTCGCCGATAATGGCGCCAATATCGATAGTCAAAGAGATG
The DNA here is from genome assembly GCA_902702965.1 of Spirometra erinaceieuropaei. Taxonomy (NCBI): domain Eukaryota; kingdom Metazoa; phylum Platyhelminthes; class Cestoda; order Diphyllobothriidea; family Diphyllobothriidae; genus Spirometra; species Spirometra erinaceieuropaei. Next base: position 190,345 of record CACRXP010000437.1, on the reverse strand, counting down.
CTTTGGAGCTGGAGTCTGATGAAATTCTCGTTACAGGGGAACTGACACGACATTGTTTTCTAGCCATCTAAGTGAGGTCGATTCGGGGAGATAGAGTTGGGGATGGGCGATAAAGGACCTGTTCAGCGAGTGAGCCGGCGCATTCGGGCATCTGTCGAGATATGGAGGATATCTGAGCTGAGCTAGGAGACAAAATTCAATTGGCTGATCTCCCGTGGGTTGTGTTTGTTAGAACGCGAATGAAGAACGATAGGGTGGGCTCTGTGGTTCATAAATATGATGATGCTCTTGTCCTCAAGGACATACTGGAAGTGTGTTACTACCAAACAGACAGCCAGAAGCTCCTATCAAAACTGTTGTAGCGCGATTCAGCAGATGATACCATTTAGAGAAGAAAGCTAGGAGTTAGGTTTACCCTGCAAAGTATAACTGAAGAACCGTGGGGATCGCGACGTTCAAGGCGTCGCCTATGATGGGAATATGGGAGTCAAGAGGGTTATACCGACCAAGGCAGCTTTCACTTTCATATTCACTCAACTGTGAAAAACTCGGTGCCTCGGTGGGATTCGAATCCACGACAGCAAGGGGAAGGCTTAAGTACAGCCAACGTTCTAGCCACTTGAGCTACGGGGCCCCACCGGAAGACGTGAGTTTTAATCACATTTGGATCAAATTACCTGTCCAGCTTACTGCAGTGTCTGTAATCCACCAAATCTTATACAGTAAGCTGATGCCCAAACAGGATTTCCTAAGTAATCCACCTAGAATCCATCAGATGACTACCAGGCTCACGTAATTAATGGATGCCTTGGCAGATTTGGACTAATTCGTATTGACATAACTGTGGAAAACTCGGCGCCTCAGTGGGATTCGAACCCACGACTTGGTCAAAAAGCATTGACAGCGTCTGCGGTAAGCTTAAACGAATATTTGGGACCCTAGACGAGATTCGTGAGCAGCATATAGTACCAGCACATTTCGGGAGGAACCGTTAGTAGAAGTCCAGAAAGCGTTGTAATCGGCGCTTGGAGGGAAGGGTAGGGAAATCACGAATGGTGGTGACAGTGGAAGGGACACGATGAATACCGGTTTAGTTAACCAAGTGTCTTGAAAATTCGAGAGAGGGAATAACGAAAATGTTTTTTGACGGGTTAAGAACAACGCCAAACTTTCAAAGTTGTTTAGACACCGCTGGAAGGTACCCCATGTGTTCTTCGGTGGTTGAGCTGGATATTGACAGGTCGTCACTGTAGGCGTAGACTAAGAGTAGGTCGTAGACTAATTTGTCTGTGAACCTCTGGAGGATTTGGGAGGCGTCGCGGCGTCCAATCTAAATGGAAGGGAACTCAATGACCTCGGAGGGGATGTTGACGGCCGTCTTCGAAACGTCCTCCCAAACGATGGGGATCGCTTGGAATGCCCCGACCAGGTCGAATTTTGAGAAGACAGACTTGTCAAATGGAGTGTTGGTAGAGTTTTGGAGATGTATGCATAATGGTACAAGGGGGAGGGGTAGTGACGATGACCAAGACCCTGTAGTCACCACAGGGACGGCGGCCACCAGTAGTGGCCTGGGAAACCATGTGCAGGGGCAAGACCCAAGGACCTTTAAAGTAGCGGATAATGCCAGTCTGAGGCCTGTGTTCAAACTCGGTCCTAGTGACAGAGGGACGTGAAAGGGTGACATTTGGTAATAGAGAAAAGCCAAGAGGGCCGATGGGACGGATTTGAAGAACAACGTCACGCGGTGGGTGAAAGTGTCTAAGTTGAAATGAGGGAGATCGTAGTATTTGGTAAGGAGATGCGGCAATGGACTGACTGGATCGGCATTAGAGAAGGCAGGTTGATATGACGCCACAGAGGAAGAAGTACCACAAAAGGTGATCTGATCATAAAGACAGGACCGGGGGCAGTCGGCAAGAAGGCTGAACAATTCAAGGAAGTCTGCACCAATAATAACATAAGGGAGGTCGGCAAGAGTAACGAATAAGGGTAAAAGACGCCGGAGACAATTATTTCAGCGCGGAGGGCAGGATCTGATGGCGGCGATAGGGGAGGCGTTGACGGCCTGAAGAAAGAGGTTGGGGTTGTGGAACCGACGAGCAGCTGCTGTTAAATGAATGATGATAAAATTTGCTTTGGTGCCGACCAAGTTGTGAACGCGGTTAGAGTCGGTAGGACTGTTGGCCGCGCTGAATTTCGGGCCGGTCGATTTAACTCGTTGGTTCGGCTTGGAGACACAAGAGCAGGAGGAATTTTAGCGACGAGCTTTATCATTGAAGGTGGTGTGATGTCAACAAGCAATCTCTGTGTTGGGACGAGGTGAAGAAATAGGTTGGGCTTGCCGATAAGATGAACTTGCCGCGACAGCTTAAGTCATGGGCGGACACTAGCCACTAGCTCCGACATGAAGGAGAGGTAAATTTCACTATTTGTTACTTCAATTCCTAGAGACGCGACGGGGGAGAAGTTGGGGAATTGGGACAAGCGAGGACCTGGCCAAGCCTTTCATCTCCATCAGCCGGTCGGCCATCTGAGCAAATTAGGCGGGCGAAGGAGAGTAAGAAGTGAGCGGCAAGATGTGTCGCACTTCCGGTGGGAAAATAGTCCATTGTTATCAACTGATTATGTCGACGAAGGGGAATAAGGAGGACGGGTTTTCGTAAGATGTCGCTAATTTTCGAAATGCCATGGTTGAAAACAGGAAGAGGTCAGATGTGGTTATGTAACTCCACCCACCCTAGCCACCTGTGATATGGGACCGGTGGTAAAAGGGGTTTTTACAGGTCGGGCCGGTGAACGCACAGGCGACGAGGTCAGGCAAGAGAATCTATTGGGAATGCGCGGTTGTACTTTTAGTTGTTGAGAAATAGTTGCCCTTACCCCATCCTAGCAGTATTGTGCCCATCAGGTGTGGCTACATAAACACACCTTACCGATTTCCAAAATCCTAGGTCCGCCAGGCAGAGTTAGTTGGACAATCTTTTCTTTGGCAAGAAGGCATACTCAGCGTCCAGAGGACAGTGACTAAAATTATGCCAATCGGGTCGGGAGCCAGCCGTTGAGATCATCTGCCCGGTGAGAGATGCGGGCTTGTGTGTGCGTGAGACTTGTACGGTTGCGACTAATCGTTGAAGACAAAAGTATTGATCAGCGTCACGGTGTTGGTAGGCCGAAGGCTGAGTCCTACGCGGTGACAACGGCGAACTGACAGAGGGGTTCGGTCGTTGTCAACAGGCCGAGTATATCGCCACATACCAGAGGCATGGATTAGCCAATGTCTTCTACTCGTCACAGAACGTCCCCTGCACCCACATCTAGTCCTACCTGCACACAGACAAATCCTACGCGTCGCAGGAATCTGCTTCACATAATTCGAATACGCGACACCTCTCCGCAAAAATATGGGCAAGGGTATGGTTAATGGCGGGGGTTACTTACTCCGGGGAGCGATTGGGCTAAAAGAAGATAACTGATTATATTTATTTGTACGTGCCAGAGAAAGAAGTAAAAAGACCTGGCGGTGGCTGTTGCAAGTGAGTGGTTAAGATGCTTCAAGGTAGTCATCGGAGTAGGAATAGGACAATGCAATACCTTTCTACAAGGAACATTAAATGCATCTACTATTATCATTAAATGGTAAAAACTGTGTCTTCTATTAATTGGTGACTGTATAGAGGATGAAGATTTTGTTTTACCAAAACGTTCCTAGCTCAGCTCTTTCGTTCAACACAAAGGCTCCCCCGAGTAAGTAACCGCTGTCATAAACCATAACCTTGACTACCTCTCATTTCCTTTCTGTTGCATACATGCGGTCCACTTTTCCAACTTTGGCATAGCTTGAAAAATGTCTGGTGTAGTAATGCGTATGTCTCGCTTAAGTGTTAGGTACAGTAGGCGGGCTAGCTCATGAAATGTCAACCGAAATTCCGAAATGCATTTTCGTTCGGAAAATATTAATTAAGTAATGTCGTAAAAGTAATCATCGGGAGGAATAATTATGTAATAGTTCGGCTACCTCAGGATGACGGCTTTTGAACGAATTTCTATTCGGCTGCATACAAAAACCACAATCTGTAAAAAAACGATTACATAGGTAGCATGAAGTTTTCTCACAGATTTTCGAAGCCCTTAAAAATCTAATTATATTTCATGAAAAAAATGCTTAAAAATATTCAATATTTTGCTCGTTCGGTAGAAAATTACGTCTTATTCTAAGTTTATACTCGAAGGAAGTGTATAATACGGTTTTAAAAAAGCTTCTAATTATGAGATTTTTAATACAGTGAAGTGGCCGTTCATAAAACGTTCTGGCTCTGCATTTGCCAATGGGGTTAATAAAGTTTACGATATGCTTCAAATCCACTGCCAAATTTTATGAACCCCATACAGTCTGCATTTAATACCGTCGATAAATTTACGGTTTTCCGTGAGCGGAAAATATACGGCTTGTAGTTTGAAAAGCCTGAATGAAAGTGTTACGGCAGGTCGGGTTCAGAATTACTCGGGAATTGGAAAAGTTTTGGAAAACTGCATTATACACTTCCTTCGAGTAAAAAATTGGAATAAGACGTAATTTTCTACCGAACGAGCAAAAGAATGAATATTCTTATGCATGTTTTTTCATGAAATATAATTAACTTTCTCAGGGCATCGAAAATCAATGAGAAAAATGCATGCTGCTTATGTAGTCATCATTTACAGAGAGAGCCTACAAAAGCGGCTGTCAGCACTATCCCAGGGACTCTCAGACATGACTGGACGCAGTCAACACCAGCCCTGGCTTCGCCAGTGTCCACTGCCGCCTTAGAGGACAACTCCGGGTTCTGTGCACAAAAACCCCTCATTCTGGTGTCTTTTGCCTTCTCCTTACGACTGGAGAGTGGACCTGGTGGTTGTAGCGTTCAGAGCACATATTCTCACTGCTGTGCCACCACAAGGGTTAGGTCAGCAGCGGAGAATCCATCGTCATGACCGATCAGTGCATTCCTCATTAGGGGAAACCTGACACGTCACTATCATAGTCTGAAAGACTGCCAACAGACCGGATAATTCAGTCCTTCTCAGGCTACAGCTGAAGTTGAAGTGACAGAGAAGAATCCCAGTCATTGTGTTCTTGGAGAGAACGGACGTGTTTAGTATTAACGCCGTGACGAAGGCTGACGCGACTGCGTTGGGGTTGTCGCTTTGTTTGGATGATAAGCGCCTACCCAGGCGGTTATTCCCGCCCACCAAACTAAGGGTACTCGCAGATAAGGTGGCCTAAATCGCCGTCACGTGATCATCCTAAAGACCTCCCTAGAGTACCTAAAAATTAGACAGGATAATTTGAAGGACTCCGCCGAGGAACGACAGGCCTGACACGCTCGCCGCGAGATTTATACCCGTAAAGTCTATGGTTTACATCGCAAGGAAGAAGCCAAAGCGAAGAAAGAGGTACTTAGATCTCGAATAATACGAGTCATGTTGCAAACGCCCAATCCCTGCCATCTGGTCCACAGTGTCAACCGGCAATCAGGCTACGGGTTGGCCTCGCTGGACATTTCCGAAACTAGTGCCATGTCAACATGACTAACCCACTCTCCATTTCACAAAGCGCCACCACCACCAACACTACCAGCGGCAATGTGGACACGCGTCAACGATAACGGAATCTTCGGAAGTGGTGAAAGCTGCGTGTGCCGATATTCTCGTAGGTTGGGATTCTCCACAAGTAGTTCGACAATGTGCGCAGACATTTAACTTCCCCCTCCCCCCCTTTTCAGCGCTAAGGCGGTCTGGGCAGAGCAATTAGACAAGGGCTAAGCGCG
>CACRXP010000437.1:153528-183161 GCA_902702965.1 Spirometra erinaceieuropaei | reverse complement strand
TCAAATAAGTCGACCGGTACAACGATGACGGACGGCCATAGACCCACGCAGAGTAGTGTAGGATCACTATAAGAAGGGGAGAAAGTGACCAGATTTGAAAAACCAATCCGGTCTGTTTGCTTGTCAAACATGTGTGTACATTTTTGAGGAGAAAAGGGAAGCGCGCTGGGTAGTTCGCCCGTCGTTGCCGACGATGTCCACCGTGTGCCCCACAGGAAAATAAGGCAAAGACAGTGACTTGCGCGTAAATTGGTTTATAGTCATTGTAGACGTGCGCAACATCTGCCGCACTCTCTCCTCACTCACCTGGGCCCGGTGTCAAGACAGAGTCAAGAAGACCGGAGGCGGGGGAGGGCGCAGGTGGATGGCATCCTCGCGCTCCACTCCACACCCCTGGTTCACACAGCAAATGACCAGGATTTTAATCAACAACAAAATGAAGAGGGACGGCAGGGTCCCGAAATGTTGCTGTTTGTTATGGTGCGCATTCCGATAACGTCTGCCAGGATCCGATATGGCCCCCGTATTGGTCCAGCGCATCAACCACATGGCCCTTTTGGGGGGCGGACACTGAAACAGAATAGTACACAACACCACAGTGGCCTGTCTCGCCATAGTACAACTCATATTGCGAAGGACTGTTATTCAGCAAACTTTGGAAATGTAATAGAATACCAAGTTTAGGGATCTGTTGGTATAAGCCTGTTCGTATGAGTGTTCTTTCCTCCACGAGCTACTCGGGATCGTGAGAAATCCCACTATCCAATTATGGCTCAGTTGAGGTTTTGCCCGATTGTAAGAAAGAGAAGACAGGAATGATTTATGTGGTGACACAGTGGGCGACTAATACTGTCTGTAGGGCTGTTTTCGAGGATACTGAGATCGGGACTACATCTACCTATTCGTCATTTTCAACTAGTGCATTTGCTCCGGGATGAATGGATGAGGTAAGGTGGTGTTTTCTGTCATCTGACAAGTAGGTGACCCGGCAGTTGATTGAGTTGCAGACATCAAATTTAATTGCCCAATTCGCATAAGCCTGATAGCAAAGGACGAGTTCGCATCGTCCTCATTCTTCACGTAGCTACGATGGGAGGAGTGTCAAACCACTCACATAAGATATGTGCTGTCCAGTTTAGGGGTAATGGAGAGAGCATACGTGCGGTATATATTCAGGCGCAAATCTGCACTGCAAGATCACCGTCATTTCCCTTACTAGTAAACGTTATTCGCAGATTCGTCCGATGTTTCTTCGATTGTCTCATTTATTTCAAATGGTCGTCTTATTAATTACGATTTACAGTACAGAAGCAGGAGCTTTCTTCGGAATTAGAAGGCGGTAAGCAAATTTTTTTCAAGTGTTTATTTCTAAGAATGCACATCGCATACGAAATACATGAAGTGCTGACTGAATATTTAAATCTTAATTTTCATTAGAAAGTCTTACTTAAATTAGGCTTTAGTACTGATAGGGGCGCGGCGTCATCACGGATTATAGACTACCGGTTTTAAGCCACAAGTGGCTTTCTTTGTCGATAAAATTAGTGCTTGCTGAAAATGCATGCCTAATCGAGGTGTTTCAAAAATCAGTCTCATGTGCTCATTTCGTAGAACATTACGTTAGTCTTGATCTTTGACTCATGAAACAAAGATGGATCGTGGGTTTATCGCCTCTACCGAATCTTGCATTATTTGTTCCCAGGTCATCTTTCTATTCCCATTCAGGACTGAGAGTTAAATGCTACCTACCTGTTATAAAACAAACACACACATGCATCGTTAAGCTATTTTGAAAAGGGTTTCTGATACGCGCAGAAGTGTTTAATTTATGTGTAGCAAGTTGTATACTTGAAAGACAACACTAGTGAGAGCGCAATAATTGCGCTTTCTTTATGATCATTTCCCCGTCTCAAGAATTGCCGTAAGCACGCGCTTTCTGAAGACCAATGTATATCCGTCCCGTGAGTGTAGCCTAAATGCATTTTTTTCTAGCAATCACGATGACGCGTACACCGGCATCAAAAATAAGTTTGACCGATCCTTTCTACTGGAACAGGCGTTTTAGGTTCAGCCCAGAGGTTAGTATGGGCATTCAAGCCAAAGTCCAATGAGGTACTACGCTATATCAGAGTAATTTTTGCAACCAGCTTATAAACTTCTTAAAATCTTCTGCACGACTAACAGGAAATTTAAGCTAATCATTTTTTACTCATGGTTTATTGCTGTTCTCCCAATTGACTCGCGGGGAGATAAAGAGGCGGAAGTTTCTGAAACGCGGAACTGACTTTTAAGATACTAATTAACACCCACTCCAGGAGGACAACTTTACGGCAACAAAAATGCAACTAATGAAAAACAGGAATGTGGGAGGAATCGCTTCTTGTCCATACGTCCTCATCAGTCTCAGATTTTGACTTCCCGTCTTTTCCCCCGGGTTTAGTGGTTATTAAACACGTTTCTGGCAATACCTCATCTAATCCTCTTTTCTGGTCTTGTTTATGTCAGTTGATGACGGAAATATTTAAATAAAATGAAGAAAACATATTGATTGCCTTGCTATACTAGCAGCACGGTACCAAAGAAGTCAATCTATGCTCTACGGAAGGTAAACCAATCAAGGATGGAGAAAAAGTGAGCTCGCTTTTATCTTCAAGCTTTAAAAATTCGACGAAACGACTTCAAAATTGACTCAAAGGCACACAGATACGCAACTATCCTGATTGTATAAATGGATAGTTGAGGTAAATATTTATTTTGTTCTAGCGTCATGAGTATCTTTGCCATTATAAGCGGCGCTATAATTTTGTACACATAAACAGCGACCAAAATGGTGATATAGAAGGAAAATTGTCATATTTCTGTAGTAATTTACAGAATTAGTGAGGAACGCATAGCGGTTGAATTTTCGGATTCCGATTTCATGACTGATGGAAGAAAACTTAAATTTCCATTTTGATTTGGAGCTGTTGATCTGGAGCAGAGATAATTGGTTGCGCAGTGACGCGCAATCAGTCATCAAGCAGTGTACTGGCTTATTAGCCGTTACAAGCAGCAGACTATATTCGCAACTCCGTAGACATTCAGTGTTGATTCTGTTCTACAGAATCTAAAACTTCAAATTAAAGGTTAGGCGCCAGAGTCTGACTGCTTTCCATTTTAGCTGTCGAGATAAGAAATGAAGAGGCAACTGACCTTTCTAGAAGTGTTGATTTGCAGAAACACCCGATTCAGATTTTTAGTAATGGCTTAAGAGGGTCAAACAGACCATAAAATGGAAAAGTTTATTTCTCATTACCAAGCAGATGATTTAATTGTGTGTATGAACGGAAACCTTATGAAGCGTCTCTTTTCTGACCTTTATGGATGATGGTGCGGAAGAGAGGTTTGCAAACCTCTTCCAACAATTTCTCATTTAATTCCCATTTCGTTATAATGTCCAGGTCTGTTCTGAACGAGCGGACCTATAAGTGCATTTGTTGTCTTTTCTGGCAAGTGGTAATAAGCCAATGATAGGGGGTGTTTGATGCATGTCATGCTCACGGTTTGCTAAATGCAAAAGTCGGAAACACTTATGGCCCACTGTTTCTCTAACATACACATTTTAAGCACATTGCGCGATGCCAATTTCGGAGTAAAGCTTGTTGAATTAATTGCATACGACTCAGAAATTCCCGCTGTATTTTATTAATGATTTTAGAAGTGTAACCATGCATCCTCGCAGATTCGTTGACATAATTAAAAAAGAATAATCGAAAGGCGTATAATGTCTTAAGGACCCTTTGTTGGAACGACTGTAAGGCAGTGAACGAAAAATATTCGTAAAATACTTTATTTGAACGTATTCTCTGCCTCCAATCGGAGGCTAAATAAAGTGTTTGCCAACTAGAGCCGAGTAAACAGAGAAGAAACCCGCTAGTTAAATGAAGGAATGATAGTGAGTACTTTTATATATATCCAACCGAATGTGTTGCAGGTAGCTTGACTTACGAAAGCGCATAACCCCACGGAAAACATCACTTACTAAGCGGAAATTGGGAACTTTCATCGAACAAAAGATAGTAATTAATAGTAACAGCGAACTTGCGTTCAAATGCAATCATGATAGAAATATTTAAAATAGTAGTAAATTTGCTAGAAAGGACAGTTTACCCCGAAGGTGCAAAAAGACCTGTCGGAGGAGTATACGTAGTTTCATAAAGATGCATAATGCATGTTCATGCAGACGATTGGGGAATATAATGGCATGAACAAAATAACGTTTACAAAAACTTTTTCATGATAGAAGTCCTCTAAGAATATGTTTAAAATGCGGTATGGCCGTTAGTAAACTGCTTTCTGCCCGTTGACATTTTCTAAAGTAACATAATGGCAAATTGCAATATTTTGCTCCCGTATGTCTGGCAGACAGTAATATGCTTTCTATCCAAACAAAAATAGTTCCTTCTTTCCGTCATTAGGGAATTACTACCACTATCTTCATTTACTTTTAGGCCTCATGATGCGACTATCAGTGCGATACGAATGGTCATGTAAGTATTACGATGCTTTTCAAACGTCTGATTCAGTACCCGGTACCTGTCAAACTAGGCCAAAACTATACTATACAAAATGTAGTTCATCGTAACTGCCAAAGTTAAAACGGCCACTAGATAATGGACGATTTTCTAGCCACTTTTTTGGTATTTGCACATGCATGAAAATCGTGGATGTGTCAACACAACAGTTTGCCTGTAGGTGTTATTATAGAGATTCAGGGCGTAAAAATAGACATAATTTCGATTTTCCCAAGACGACGGCATTTTATCTTGCTTAAACTGATTTACGTTGCCTGAACTATCCAGCTTCAAGTCGTCAACGATTGGTTTGATGATTTCACCGGTTAAATAAGTACTCTCTACAAGAGGACTAAGCGTTAACACACAGGCGGAGCTTAGGACAGTAAGTAGCACAGGAAATCACCTGAATATAGGATGACATCGATTTCCGTCCCGAATTGTAAACCTTTACGTTAAAAAATGAGCTAAAACATACCTTGAATGAGAAAAAGGACGTTTATGTGGGACACATTAAGTTATCAATTGAAATGTACAGCAGTCGAGATGCGCTGTAAGAATCAATTGGCTTTAGGATATCACTCTTCGTGGATGTTTGTGGGCAGTAAGATTTCTTCAGGTAGATCCGAATATTTTATTTCAGATTAACGTGTCTCTTAAGTTTATTAATTTTTGGATCTGTGAACGGATAAGTTTTGCATAAATTACCAAAAATGTTTCCCCTAATTGTCCTTGAAATTTAACGGCTTTAGGCTCTGAGAAGCGTTATGAAGACGAAACACTTTTCCTCTTTTCAGTGGGCTTCTCCGAACATACTTTTTGCCTAATCGGTGTTATCTACTTTCGTTTTTATTTGTAAGAATCAATGCTAAACGTCAATCATCAATATTTGTCAACTTTGTTTGCAATTTAAAATATCGTGGATGTATTATTTTATAAATTTTCGATGGCGGTCGGATATGACTCCTCCTAGAAAACGGGAAGCAAGCACTCCTACTTGAGGGACATGGTGGTGATAGGGGCTTTATGGGCGGGGTAAACGAAGCTGGTAGATAGCTGTTTTCGGGAAGCAAAATTAAAAAAAAAACTCACGTTTAAGCCGCTTAAGCCATTAGGCACCAAAAAGCAAAAAAATGCGAGCGCGACATTCAAATCAGAAAAAAATCAGGGGCTATAAACGGGGTAAAAGGCGAAATCTGAGGGCATGGGTTGGACATTCCAGACGAACGGATTCCAGCACGCGATGACCAGTCACATTGAGTGAAGAAGAGTGAAAAATATGTCGTTTAACCTGACTCTCGAAATCGATGACGTGAATAGCTCAAGCCCTAACCCCTAACCCAAAGCCTGTGTCTAAAGTCTACCCCTTAGACTAGTCCGAAGCACTACCCCTAACCCCTAAGCCCAACGTTAACACCAAACCCTAGACCTAGCCCCACCCTTACCTACAACCTGAACCCCCTAACCACAAGCCCAACCCTAAGCCAAGGGCCAACCATACTGAGAACACCTGAGGGAGGCGGGCCGGGCAGTGTGCAGAAACTTTACCCAAATGACATTAATGGGTATTTCACAGGAGAGAAGACTAGGTAGGGTCACATACCCGATCGTCGCCAGTTTTTCTTATCCTCGGTGTCTCACTTATCCTTATGTTTAAATAAATGGAACCCCAACTCTAAACAAAAACTTCAGTGGTAACTTTAAATCAATATACCAAAATGCGTTCTCGTTTCCCAGCGATCTAGTGGTTTCAGTCCGCAGTCAGTTGAAGCTCATGGCTGCGTGAATTCTGACCTCTTCTTTTTCAAATAAGTCGGCTTCCTTGCCAATGAATAAGATAAAAGGCCCGGAGTAAATCACGCACATAGTTTTTAACTGCTTGACAATTAAAAACAAGCATTTGGGTCAATATGAAAAAATCTCTCAAAACATCTATAAAAACAAGCAGCCAATTTTCTCATGTGCAGGGCTTTACGTTTTTGACAGCCCTGCCATGAAAGCGAAAAGCAACAGGAACGAATCATCTGAGAAAGTCTTCCGATGATGCTAATTTCGGGCACATAGTGCAGGTCTATGTGCAGGCCGCTGCATCCTCTTTCTAAGGCAACTATGTCAAACACGAACTTAACCATTTTCCCTTAAAGTGGAAAAACAACATCCGCAAAGAATGGGGCTGGTCATATTTCAGCAACTTCTCAAAACCCTCAAAAACGATCTCAACAATCTATAGTTGTCACTAAAGAATCTTTAACAGGCTGAGAAGCATATCTAAGTTTCTGAGAAGGCAAATATGTGCAAAGAAGGGAACTAACAGCAAAGTGGAAGGTTCCTTCCAAAGACCGCAGCAAGGTTCAATCTTTTGCCAAAACATCCAAGACGGGGAGCAGTGAACTCATCATAATTTGATAGTTTGTCACAATGTCATATGAAATTAACATGCCGAATCGGAGGTCACAGCATATGGGCATTTGTTTATGAAAATAAATAACTTAGTGAATTTAATTCTGTCCGAGCTGCCTAAACTCACCAGAGCGATCATTTCGATTCATTTGTAGAACCGAGGCAAATTTCGGACCGAAACGAGTTCATGATAATCTCACCACAAATACTACAGGAGGACCTTTTGAGCTTAAGGAACTTTCGCAGTTTAAAAAGCGAACTAAGTTAAATCAGACATAATGTATTGCGCATTTTTGAGGACAAAACTTCCGAGGCGACATAATTATGTCCAAAGGAGCGTTTGCGAGCGCTGAAGACAACTTTACCGTCTGCGCATTTTTCTCTATCCACTTGGTTACCGTATATGCGAGTAGGTCCTATGATGTCCTTCTGAGTTTTATCCCTGACAAGTAAGGGTGCTGTTAAAAATTAAAGCAACAGCCGAAAACTGGTCTGATAGTAAAGAGAACAGAGAAGTTTTGGTGGACAAGGAGTGGAAGTAGTATATAATCTCACGATGGCATGTGCGATCTCCACTGTGCCGAGCCTGAATTTGATCCTGATAGTCATAAGAGAAAACAGTGCTTTAGAGAATAACTGTACTTGTTGAAGAGATTGAGGTGTCGAGTATTTGATTAATAAAAGCTGATGCAGTCAAGTGACGATGAAGCCTCCTTTCAATGCGTCAATCCGGGGAATTAAATCCAGTAGGCAAAGATTAAATTATCTGAATAATTACTTATTTATGAGAAACCTGTTCGATGCAGGTACCCTAAATTAAGCTGATGAGCCGAGCCCCTCCCAATTGTGCCATGCGGCGGCAGAATATCGGCGAAGCACGTGCCCGGACTTTAACCTATGCTGTCAAGTTTAGTATGTTGCACAGCCCATGTATATACTACTGGCTGTCTGTTAGCAGTTAACGAATATTACGCGGTTATTCCGCTGCGGCCGATAAACGTCAGCCCAGATATTCATATCAAACATCATTCCGAGTCTACGCGTTCTGCGAAAATTCCCATATTACGATTGAGATTCAGTTGGCAAGCGTATCTTTTCAGTAATTCATCGTCAGTCGAATACAATCACATGAATACTGAACTTGTGAGTAATTGACAGGATTTAAATGTCTCCGGGGGCGAGTTTAGTCAGATTCCTTGTTCCCAAAACGCCTGCATGATGTAGTCAGCGTGTTGAGGACGATGGGGCTGGGGTGATAGGGGGAAGAGGAGGTGTTGGGGTTAGGTTGTGATCGCTGCCTGTATGCCAAACACGCGGTGTGCGTGCGACTGTTTTCAGGACGCCGGGGCGGTTGCGATCACCACCTGGAGTCGGCCAAGTAAGACAGAATGCATGTGTCAACGTTTTCTGACAACAAAGTGCTGCATTCGCTAGTCGAATGGTCACTGCCTCGGCTGATTCTAGCAGCCGTTTGCGTATGTCTTTGGAGCAGTGTGCTGGCGCCTGGTAGATAATTTAAAAGGCTTCTTCGGCGTCGACTTAGTGGTTCGTATCGGTTAGATGTGCGATAATTGGATGAATGGGAAATTACACAATAGCAAAGGGTCACTTACCGATCGCGTTACGAAACTCGCTCGTTCAGTTGAGATTTAGAGTTTTCTCTCGAGCCCCGCCAGCAGTCACACAGCGGCGCGTAATATTGGTCGAATAGCATTACCGGCCGAGACAAGGAAGACTGGAATGACCATTTCTGACGGACGTTTGAACCGAAGGCAAATCCACTATAACCAAGTCAGGTAAAACAACACCTTCGCTTTTGAATAAAGCAAAACTACTTATTCCTCCGCCAACACATATGACCAGGACAAATGCCTTTTACCTCTTGATATATGGGTTTCAATGAGATTGTCTATCAGGTAAGTGGCGGGTTTTCTGTCAATGAAATTCATTTAGTGGCGAAGAACAATGGGAAATATATTATTTTTGCTCTAGTTCAGGGCAGATCATCTTGCTATACCCAAATGTCGTCCTTCAACTTAAGTACTTGTGCTAACTTATTTGAGCCCAATTATTTCGATCTTTGTAGACAGCTGAGACCTCCATCCATTTTGCTGCGGTTACAGAAAACATACGAAAATAGGTTAACTTTGATTTCGTAGAGAACCACGTTTTTGACCCACTGCACTGTTAATGGGTGTTAATACGGCTCTTCATGTGTCGCCAAAACTTTTATTTCAGTCGCTTCAATATAAACATTGCACTGTCTGGGAATGGTTCACACACATGAAAGTTTATAATTTTGTTACTAGGGGCTCCCACGAATAAAACCAATGGCAGACGAATAATTCCGCCTAATACATAAAGAGGGATATACATTTTCTGAATGTGTCATCAGATTTATTTATTGCAGCGGCACTTATTTCATAGGGGAAATTTTATCATGTTAACCTCGAAGGCGGCGTAACTGTTGACTAAATGTCGTGACAAATGGATGATTGACCGTCCAAGTGACGCAGTGAGTACTTTTGTTGAATTGGAAATATTGCGACAAGTGATGTAACTCAGAAAGCATATGTAAAAATATATCAACTATTCACAAATGAACTCAAGAACATACAGTTTTCTGTGTCAATGAAAAGTCCTTTCCGCAGAATTACTCTGTCCATTTTGCCTGTTGAGACACCAAAGGCCATTGATTCATCGCCAAATACTCTTCGGTTTTTGGCTCCCTCGGCCAAGTGTCATGTCAGCTAGATTTTGTATTTTGTGTTTTCCACAAGTCTCAAAATACGACACTTCTCAAAGTTGTCTTGAAAAATTGCTCTGTTAGGATATTTGGCAGAGTAATGGCTAAGTTCGTCACTTTCTCCCAAAAGCAGACAGATAAGTTAACACATCTTTTGCTTTCGTGTATTTGTTGTTTTGATATCCGCAAAGATTTCATTGCGAATTTATAACACCTGTTTCTGGTTATTCTGAGATAGCACTGGTAATTTGTTCTTCGCTGTAGACCCATTCTGTGACTGGAATACATTACTGTCCGAACAGAAGCACATTATTATAATTCTCAGGCGGTTGATTTGCTATCGTTTTTGGTTACGAACTGGAGATTAACTGAAAATGTATAGCAAAAAAACAGAATAGCGCCTGCTGCTTGAATATCCCAAAATTTGTCAGATTTACGGTGAGGTTTTATAAATAAAGACTGTGGCTGCCATAAGAATGAGATTATTCACATCTTGCTTCAAGTGATTTACATGCATTGGAGGACAAGGTTTAAAACGGTCGACAGTTGCTTAAATGGGCAGATGCGTCTGACGCCTGTGCAGAATGAAAGATTGGTTTACGCAGAAGGCATACGTTTCGGTACTAAAATGACTTACGAACACGCTCTTTGAGGGAAAAATTTGCTTCTTAACACGTCAAATTTTTAATAACTTTCAGTGAGTTGTAGGTAACCCATACGGAACGTTCTCATTTCACTCATCTTGCTCCTTTTGTTTTGTCCTCCACTGCAAAATCGGCGGTTTATCTCGATCGCCGACGAACCGACGAACTTCTTGTTTGAAAGCTTGACGGTGACTCTTTCGTTGACAGCATAAATTGCTAATGGAACCAAAGAAGGCGAGATTGAGAATTGACTAAACGCTGCGGGCTGGTTGAGTGACAGTTGGTATAAGTTGGAAATTACTGAATAAGTTAGTAGACCTTGGGATTTTTAACCTCATGCTAACATTGTCATAAGTAAAATAAACTACTCAAGTTAATGTAGGCTGTCAAGAATTCAATGTTAACGAGTATCTCGGTATTCGTAGATCAGACCCACGTATTTAAAATTAGTGAGCGCTGCCCTTCTGTAAGACTTTGATGCATAGATGATTTACTTCGTGGAATGATAATAATAACTCCGAAATATACTGTTAATTATAAAAGATTGCGTAGGTGGCGCTGCAATGTCAACTATGCTGCAGCACAGTCCCAAAGTTTTTTAGTCACACTAGGATGCCGGCTTCTGGATGCGCTTCCTTCCGGCTTTAATCCACACTCTGCAAAATGACTACTAATTTGGCATGATTTTTTTGCATTGATGTTGGACCCCTTCATAAATTTGAATATATTTTACGGAATACATATGCACAAGCCTCTTTTCCTATACTCAATCTATAACAAACAACGGCTTCTTCAAATGTACTATTAGATGAAAGATTAGCATTTGGTTCTAAAATGCTTTCGCATTCCTGAATGTGCTTGAAGCCTAACTACCGCTGCGCTTGCAATTAAAGTATTCAAAATACAAAGTTATCCTTTCCAAGTATGAAAGATCCTACATTTTTATATTATGTGAAGGGGATATCATATGCGAGTCACGAAAGTTTGCAGCGAGTATGAGCCATTTTGGGTACTTTATATGTAAGGAGCATTTAATAAGATACGTCACCGACGGAACTTTACACCAGCAAAAGCAAATTGTTCTGTACTGCTACAGTATACAATCCTGAGAGCGGTGTACTACTGGATCTATGCATCTGATCAGCATTCAGCAAAATAGTACGTCATGCAAAAAGAGAGGTGTTTTGTATGAACCCAGGACAAAGGAAAGTACATGACGAAAGCAGACTTCAGAAACATTCCTGGAATGACCTTTGCCAAACCCAACGCTCAGAATTATTTAAGAGGAGGGTCGGTGTAAACAAACATGAAGCTCGCAAAATGTCGCCTTAATATGTATCCTCAGGTCAACAGAAGCAAAACGGGGTCCAATAAAGTGGCATCAGAATATCCTGAAACGACACTACAGGGGCCGTACAACTACATGATCTCGACGCAAAATAAACTCGATCGTCTTAAGTTGGACCCTTTCAATCAATTTTCCAGAAAATATATGACTGCGTTAATCCCATTGACAAATCTCAGATGCCATAAAGCTGTCAATTTGCAGTTTTATAGTCTCTTAGTCCTCTCTTCTGACACATGCGAACGCCCAAAACCGCGGAAACCTAGCGGCCACTATAAACATTTGCAGGGAGAAAACGAGGACACTATTTCGTAAACAGTGCAGAGAGTGCCCTCACTGATAGCCGAAATTAGTCGGAAGCGAATTTTGCAACTTGGATTGAATACATTCGGGCACTTTGATCATCGCCATAGTAGCAAACCGTAGTTGTTTGATTACAGTACCAAGTTCATGGGACGAAAAAACGCATAACAGTGAACAGCGCTTAAAAAACTCAAATTTTTCGGTTTTTCAAATAGTCATGCAAATTCAGACACAAGTATCGGCAAAAATGTCAAAAGCCCATGAATATATAATTAGGAAACTAAAATGCATAAGCCAAATTTTGCGCACGGTCTCTAGTAATCGCACACTAAAGCAGGGCAATGTTTCCAGTAAAATTACTTCGTCTAGAATTCGCCTATGAGAGTGAGAAACAATGTATATAGTTCGTACAGTTTGACTCCTTGACTACGTCCCAGTTCACTTTGGATATTCGTTTGGGAGCTGATCAATCGTTTGAAGTGCAAAGAAAAACCAGTGTCGAAAATAGAAATGCATTATGTTTCTAGATAAGCGGCTGCAAAAAATCATAACAGTAACTTCATAACTTCAAGAAACAACAACCACAGTCGTCTGAATTCAGAAGTTAACAGAGCGAGACATAAAGGTAGCAGGCAAATTGGCACAAAGGATATCATTCAACTCATTATTTGATAAGAGGTTCGTTAATAAAAAGATACTATAACTAGATTTATCAGAACAGAGAAAACCATTGAAATTAAAATGTAGCTTTCACAGGCACAGAATGCACGTCTAAAGCGTGCATGGCCAAAGGCAAACCAGGGACGTATCTATTGAGGGCAAGGCTCTCACGTTGGTCCCCTGCAAGACTTCACAAGAATTAAGGGCAGGTAAAACATTCTCTTGCTTAACATAACAGTGATGACGAGCTAGCCGTTAAACCCCATGTTTCTATGAGACTACCTGGACGAATCCTCCAAAGTAATACATCAAATTTGACCACCAAAGATGGAGAAATTAGAGTTCGACATTTTGCTCTGCTTTACGTCAGGCCACACAAACTTCAGACTGGAATCTGACTTGAATGCTTGAACAAGATCGAGGCTCAAGGCCAAAGCACTGAAATGTGCATCGCCCTTCATCTCAGCAAGTGCGAACCCAACACTCAGTTTCATGATGTACAGACTGCACAAAACTAAGCTCCATGACTGATCACAAACGTCTGTAAAATAGGCACAGTATGCATTTTGTAACAGGTTCATATTCATACTAATTGAAGCGAAGAGACGAGTCCCAGGAAGCAGTCTTGAAGAAGACTGCGCTCGTGTCTTCTTCTCCATATTCATACTGCTATCAACGAGGAAATGTCTAATTCTTCTTACCCGTAATCGTCTCATAATGAAATGTCAAGTTTTTCACCGTATTCCTGTCAAGAGTACCGAAAAATGTGGTTTGCGAGCCTGTCACATCCTGCGAACATACACTGCTCCTACATCAATCGAAAGGTTTAACTCGCGCTAATTATGCTAAGAGTAAACGTCATCTCTGCGAACTTTAGCGAGCACATCATACGTGACAGACAAATCTATTTCGCTTACAGACATTCGGACCTATTTTCAAATTACATCTAGGCTGAATTAGACTGCCGGATCCATGAAATACGGCCAGAGCGTTTGTAACCCATTATTTTGCTGGAAAGTATAAAGTTTGTTTGGCCCACCGCCTAGGACAAATAGCAACAAAATGATTAAATCCCTAGTTCTCATTCTTGAGACATCACACTCAAGACCTCATTTCTTAAGTAGCATTTTCAGAAGTCGACAAGTCAGCCAGGTAGGATACGTGCGCACCAGAAGAGAAACAGTGATAGTGATACGTAAATATGCCGATCTCTTAGCTTGGGACAGGACCGTGACATAAACTTTGATGACAATCTGCTGCACTTTGGACTGACGCAACTGGAGATGGTCGTCCACCGCACAGATGGTCGCTTGATGAGTTACTAACCAGCGAAGTATCCGCAACTTTACTTTCACTGAAAACGGACTGTTTCTCGAACAGTCTGAAGATGCATTTGGCTGCCACCTTCGGCTTTTCGCAATAAGAAAAAACTGCATTTTTAATCGCATTCGCCAAGTAAACGCATGCTCCTCTCTAGAGACTACGTTTCGATACTTAAAGCAATGCATTATTAACTTGTTGAATTTCGCTACCCCTGTTGACCAAGAAGCCACCGGGCATCTTTTTTCTGAGAAAAGTGTTTTCCGTTAATCACTTTAATCGAGGTATTTGCATTCCCATTGAGTGCTATTAACATCGGACCTACTCGCTTATACCGTATGATTTATCCCATTTCCGGCAGGTTTAGACCACGCCCATCACACCTTTGTGCCAATTCCACACTTTTAGCCATTCATACGACCTCGGACTTCCCGTTCGTCCTGAACCTAGAAGGTAGTGATAAATGCTAATTTGCCGTTTGGCATTTGATATGACAACGGAGGGCATTGCCAAAGTTTATTTTGTTCGAATGCCTGAAATAGGGCAAAACGCGGGCAATTATCGCATTTCATGGACCTATTCGGCACGTTAGTGAGTGTTTTCAGGACTTTGCTCGTTGCATAAACAGCATCCGGCATGTGAATTGGGTAGCAGGGCTAATCCATCTAGCCAATTACGATCCGTGTATGACATAGGTTATCTTGATTGCGAAGTCAAGGTTTTCGGAAACTATTGTCTACATATAGAGGCGAGTGAAGATTTAAAAATGTTGGACTTCGGTTGTGGCTAACCCCTGCTCACAATAAAAATGTTTTCACATCTGTTAGGTGCACCGTGCGCTAGCTCGCAGCCCACCTACAAAAGTCAAAATTTTTTAGGCCTGAAGCGATTTGCCCCTAGTACTCTATACTACAGTAGTAAGCAGTCAGACTTTTGGTTATGAAAGAACCGATTTGGTGATATGTTAATCAAAAGCAACCCAACGTTGGCAATTAAGTGGCGAGCAAGAGAAGGAGGCCTACGTGTTCGGGTTGCCTCGTGTGTTTCTCTGGATAAATTCGATTTTTGCTTGAGATCGTCCACTTCCAACCCAAGGCCACAATGTAATCTGCTTGACTGGAGATTAAACAGAAGGCTACTATTCTTTGGCGCATACCTGACAGGCATTCTTAAAGTGACATACTACTAAAGTGCGAGAGTAATGTTAGAATTGCACCTCAGCCATTTTTGACTTTCTCAACTTTCGGAGACCTCAAATCTACTAACGAAATTTAGGCTTACTGTAAATAACTCAGTCTAAAGTGCAGCAGATTGTCATCAAAGTTTATGTCACCGTCCAGTCCCAAGCTAAGCATTCGGCATATTTACGTATCACTATCGCTGTTCCTATTCTGGTGCGCACGTATCCTAATTGGTTGACTTGTTGACTTCTGAAAATGCTACTTAAGAAATGAGGTCTTGAGTGTGATGTCCGAAGAATGAGAATTAAGGATTTAATCGTTTTGTTGCTATTTTCCCTAGGCAGTGGGCCAAACAAACTTTATACTTTCCAGTAAAATAATGGGTTGGCCGAATTTCATGGATCCGGCAGTTTAGTTCAGTGTAGATGTAATTTGAAAATACTTCCGAATGTTTGCCAGCGGACTAGGCTTGTTTGTCACGTATGATATTCTCGCTAAAGTTCGCAGAGATGACGTTTACTCTTAGCATAATTAGCGCGAGTTGA
Source organism: Spirometra erinaceieuropaei (assembly GCA_902702965.1). Lineage (NCBI taxonomy): Eukaryota > Metazoa > Platyhelminthes > Cestoda > Diphyllobothriidea > Diphyllobothriidae > Spirometra > Spirometra erinaceieuropaei. The sequence continues at coordinate 167,464 of CACRXP010000437.1, read as the reverse complement.
TCCTTTGGATGGATGTAGGAGCAGTGCGTGTTCGGTACTTTTGACAGGACTACGATGAAAAATTTGACCTTCCATTATGAGACGGTTACCAATAAGAAGAATAAGACATGTTCTCGTTGATAGCAGTATGAATATGAACCTGTTACAAATGCATACTGTGCCTATTTTACAGACGTGCGTGCTCAGTCATGGAGCTCAGTTTTGTGCAGTCTGTACAGCATGAGACTGAGTGTTGGGTTCGCACTTGCTGAGATGAAGGGCGATGCTCATTTCAGTGCTTTGGCCTTGAGCCTCGATCTTGTTCAAACATCCACCTCAGATTCCAGTCTGAAGTTTGTGCGTCCTGATGTAAAGCAGAGCAAAATGTCGAATTCTAATTTCTCAATTTTTGATGGTCAAATCTGATGGAGTACTTTGGAGGATTCGTCCGGGTAGTCTCAAAGAAACATGGTGTTTAACGGCTAGCTCGTCATCACTGTTATGTTAAGCAAGAGAATGGTTTGCCTGCTCTTAATTTTTGTGAAGTCTTGCAGGGGACCAACGTGAGAGCCTAGCCCTCAGTACATACGTCCCTGCTTTGCCTTTAGCCGTACTGGAACGGACATTTGATTTTCCCCGTCTGTATGCTGTCAAAATACAGTGGGAGCGTATTCAGATGCCATGACAATTTGGTTCAGATTCAGGTCTGTTTACCATGCGATTCCTTAAGCGACGTCTCCTGTGCGCAGTCAGATTATTCCCAATGACTTGATGCTGGCAGGCGCCACTGCTCTAGTTCGCACATGCATAGCTGTACAAGCGTTGAGGACTACACGGTCAGAAAAAGTAGGACTATTCAATTGTTCTTTTTTAATTCACCAAGTGACCTTTCTGCCACGGAAAACTCCCTCTACCCGCTACACATCGCCCTTACCGGAAGTATTAAAAACAGTGGTTGTCAGAACCAAATCAAAGCAGTAGAAAAATATGGGGCTCCCTATATGTTGCAAAGAAATTCACCGTCTGGTCCGTTGAGAAACAGAAGGAAACAGATTTGTTAGAACATTGTTGGAAGTGACGAGGAATAGTGCCCGCCGTCATTAATCATTTTAGTATCATAATTTCAGGCAACCTCAGCAAAAATCCGCGCTACTGTGTTAGTATATAAAACACGTGTCCGCACAGATTACTATTTTAGAATCACTAATGAGCCCTTGTTTGTCAGGCAAGATCAAGATATTTTAAATATAGGCAAACCTGCCATTTTCTCTGAAAGAGGACATTAGAAGAGCTTCCAATTTCTTGAAATGTTACATAGGGAAATTCCCAATTTTTAAGCAGGCGTCCGGTTTCTCCAAGTGTATAAGATTCCTTTGCTCAGAATCGTAGAAACATTGACTAAAACATATTAGCAATGCTTATGAGGTCCAGCTGGGCGGTTGCCAAGAAGTGTACGTAGGAATAACTTAAATATAATTTCTCTAGTTTATTTCGAGCGAATATAGCCGCTGTTAGTTGAGGATTACTTCTCCACACATGGGTACGAATGAACACTGGAACACATGCACGAAGAACTTAATAAAAATTAAGTTAGGAAGATTGAATCTATCATCGCGTATTTTGAAGACACTGAACGCAAAATGTTAAAGGAGAATTGAATACGAAGCTTGAGTGCGCCTTACGTGACAGTTTAAATGACGAAACGATGTCAGAGACTTAATGAATTTTATGGATCCACTGAACTCGTAATATCTCTCGTGTTTCTGGCCACTACATAAACTACTAATTTCCCACATAACTAACGAATTGTGGCCATTGACCTACGAGTGCTCGTTTACAGGGCTTTTGATTTTGTTCTTATTAGCGGTTTTCAGTACCTACAGGATAGTCGATTATCTGCTGCATATGAATATGCAGTGTAAAAGCCAATAGTACAGATTAAATAAAAGGACTAGTTCTTGATACTGACCTCATCTTTATAAAAAATAGCCAACTTGGTCATCCGTGTTGCTTATTACCAAAACACTACTACGGACTGACGATGAGGAATTGTGGAAGGAGAGCACGTCTAGGTGCGCATGATAGGGAAATCGCCTGAAATAACGATGCACGGTAGCATTTAAGAATCACCTGGACAGTTTTACTTCGTTTCCGAAGATGCATCTAGTCAACCATAGTATTTTTGGTCCTGAAAAGGCTCATCCCCCTTTTTACATATATTTCGAAATGGTAGTGGAAAAGGTCTCCAGGGGACGTGAGAGCAAAACTGGTTGAAAACTCCCAAATTAAGCAAAAATCTCGTTTATCGTACAAAACTGCGGAATGTGCAATGCTATTAATACGAATATACAAAAGTCCATAACTACCTTAAGTGACTGTTAGTCCGTTAGTTATTCACAATTAAAACGTCGCCACAGTACAAAAGTGAGACCAACATTAGCAAGTGCGAAATGATCTAACGTTGACAAAGCATACTGAGGCGTTAAACTTAATTTAAAATCATCTAAATATTTACTGCGATCCGGCCTACATTTTTGCTGCTCCGCACCTAATATGCCTGCGTTTCAGACAGAATCCATAATTTCAAGCGCATTCCACAAGTAGCAGTTTTGTCACAAATTCCTTAATATAACCACACTCAAAGGGTAATGTGAATATTATATTTTCAGCGTTCTGTTCCCACTTACAAATTTCGATTCTTCAAAGAAATTTAAAAAAATGATCTCTCATCTTAACTAATTTCTCTCATCCCTGCGGGAGACGATGACTTGCGGTAACCCCTCGTCATATTTTTGGTTAGACGCTACTTTTGATAGTTATTCTACTTGTTAAGGATTCCACAAACTCACATTTATCCACTTTTGCTTGAGCTGGTGTTTATGTAGCAGTTACGGGGGGACTCGAGCTGGTGTGCGTTTTGGCCTAACTAACTGACTTTTCAACCACCGCCTACACTCTTCTCTGTGTGGCGTTGACAGTCGAGTCCGTTCTAGCGCGGCCGTCTCACTTGTTTTTTTCTCGACTTGGTCTTGCGTGGTATAGCGTTATCGATTGACTAGGCCCGCTAAAGTCTCCCCATGGGAAATTAAAAAACCGTTAGAAAATGTTTTTTCTTTTGATTTGGCTTTAAAAGCCTCTACTGATAGACACTTAACAGGTTCTAGTCCTATTAGTTCAGTAGGATTCTGCATCATACGCAATAGTTTTTTTAGTTGAAAATCTCAAAAACAGCTTACTTAGGATAATTCCAGACTTGGGTAAAGATCCCAACAAGGAGTTCGCAGTAAACGATGGTCTCCTTATAACGAGGAATATGACTAACCAGGAGCCAGTATCATGCGATAAATTGCGCTGGTAGAATATACCGACTGGATTTTATCACCTTGAGACGAAACATTTCCTCAAGGTTTGACGCCATAACAAATCCCACCGGGTGATCAAAGCTTGTGTTGTACTGAAGAATCTAACTCCCTATGAGTTTACGACCACTGTCAGCAAACGAGTACCTATGTTTCTCTAAGGTTGCTTGCAAACTGCATTTTTAAGGTATTTTACAAATGTAAAAAAACTTTTGTCTGTGTGAAATCAAAATTTCCATAAAAATGCGTAAAAAAGTTAACCATAATTCCAACTATATGATGATGCACTCAGGCCATTATGAATAGTGCACTATGGGGTGAACATATTCAAAAATCCTTTGCTTAAACAACTTTTTAAAATCGCTCGAGTCCAGTAGGAACAGATGCCGTCAAAAGGTGATACAAATTTTACTACCTTTCTGCAGATGCTTTAATTGAACTAATCTAAACCGCAAAAAATGCGTGATCGTAAAACGTTCTCTAATAGTTCATGAATTTTATAAATTTAACAGACTCCAGTGGCCAAAATTACGAGACATACATTTTCCATTTGCTGATGAATTGCTTCCGAGAGTAGTTGGGATATACATTCAATGAGATAAAATAAAATGTGTGCGGTTTCTGCAGAAGGTCGACAAGAAGCACACTCAAAGGCCGACATCCTGGCGAGTCCGAAATGTGATAGGGCTATGCTGCATGATAATCAGTATAACAACCCCACCTAAGTAATCCTTCCTAATTGGGAACGCATTCCAGAATTTTGGCCAACATTTCATGAGATCGGTCACGCACTGTTGATGTTTGTGGAATGCATTTAAGTGGATTAAATAATAGAAAACAGCATGTTTGGAGCATTTGCAATTTGAATGAGGCAAACAGTGTCAGAGAGCTGATCTGTTTTCTTAGTCGTTTTCGTCTACCAAGGGTAAACTCAGCATCGTCGTCAAATGTTGTCCTACAACAGCATTCACTTTTATTCCAATATGTAGGCCACTCAGATTCGGGAAATGCCTCACAAAACGTGCCCCTTCAGCTTTGTTCTGAATTTAGCGCGTGCTATAGTGTTGGTCTGTGCGTGCGAGGGTCCCTGAATTTTCATATGTCCGTGACATTTCTCATTTAATGATTCCGTAAAAGATAATGTGACAATACGATCTGCTGGACATTATTTTGGATTTCTGATATATTAACTGAAGCAGGTAAGCTGACTTTTCGTCAAAAAACTAGCATAATATACTCTCATATTTTAATTGCATAAAAAAGATGATTGAAATGTCTATGTAGGATGGTTCAAGCTAACTGGGGTAATCGAATACCGAGAAACTCTTACACACCTGTGTACATTTCACAACACCCCGAAGTTCAGGCGCATTTGGTTTTGTTTAGCATATGGAGAAATAACATAACTACCTGATGAACTGGCTAGTTAGGCGTACATCTTGACTCGTTGATAATTTTTGCTGAACTACCTCAGCATATTAATTTCCAATGAGTGCCATTTAACGAACCCTGACCTGCGGAGAAAGTATGGTATACAAATTCGAACGTAATATTGCATAAAATCATTTCACTGCCTTCAAGCTACCTACGTTAACTTGGCTATAAGCAGTATTATTGAAGGAAAAACCAGATGTTCAGAGGTTGGAAGATTTATTTGTGATTTTAAATAGATTTATAAAGGGACTCTGCGTGAGCCTGAAAACTCTGAAGAATGCTCACCAGTCTATAATGCAAATCGGCAGGCATATCCTGCCTTTGTGCAAGTTGCTTTTATTTAATAATTAAATGTGGATTTCATGCAGTACTCTCTTAGCAATATTTATCCATTTGGAAAATTGTGGAACGCAATGAATGGCTCTGTTGATTAGATACATGCAGCGACCTCATGGTTCCCCTTTTCATCTTTTGGGAATTTTTATTTGCAGAACTCTCTTGGATTAGTTGGACTTGCTGTAACCCTTCGAAGTTTTATACATCGGACACAATAGGCCGGTTTCATCAGGAAACAAACGTAAGGAAGAGTTAATCTATCACACTAATGGATTAGTTGCGCACTTGATCATCGGTTCTCATACGCGTATCATTTGGTTTACGAAGCGCCTCTTTGGCGGCCAACAGAATTGGAACAGTTAGGTTTCTGTCGATCCGATCCTACCTATGTTTTTCACACTAACAATGTTGGACGACCCATTTCGCAGTCGACTGTTGTTCTCAATGTCGTCTATGCAGCTTTCGTTGGCTCTAACGCCCTGGTTAGCAATGCCGACATCAGCTAGATTACCCATCTACGCTGAAATAATAATGAAGATCTAGATGTCAGCCTTCTTTTTTGGGTTCCTGTCGCTTAAGCTCTTTATGGGGTGATATGCTATGTAGTCATAATTGAACTCTGAATTTCTGTTTTTCCGAGCATTTTCGATTTTTCGAACACTAAAAATGTGCAAATTAGATGTCTAAAATTTCCATTTATCTGTTACCTTCCTGCAATCTTTGGGTTTGCATACTACGAGAGAGATAGGTGAAATGACAGGGTTTAATAGCACAAAACTCCTGGGTGGCCTGTTTTCAGAACGCAGAAGTAAATTGTCCAGTTTCCGAAATTAATTGATTTATGGGGTGTCGAATACTGCTACTGTCCTCAATTAGGATACATTTCACAGTTCTCTGTGTGGGCCATTAGTTATACGTTCGCTAAGTGTCGCCATGGCCTTGCGAGTGACTCACTTTGCGTTCTGAGACGATTATAGCTTTCAGTTAAAGAAAGAGATGAGCCTTGTCCTCCGCGGCTTTCTCGGCTTTGCCGTCATTTTGATCAACTTTTTCAACATTCTGCTGAAAAAGGAAAAGTGGCGAGGCAAAGGTCGAATTGGAATTACACTACCAAACAGGCATGCGGTCATCGCAAATAACCACAGTCTTGAATTCCGACTAAATGTAGCAACTCTATAAACACACTAATCACCAATGCGGCCGCCAAGTACGTTTGGATTTTGGTCTGTGAACGGCCTTCGAGATGTCTTAGCCTCCTACGGGCACAAAAGCAAACTCCGGTGTTAGATCTGACAGTCTATGAAATGAGCTCAGCGATAAGGGCCTAACACTTTAACGAAAACTAACTTTATGAACGCAAGTTGTGGATCAGGAAATTTTTGAGCGCGGCAGCAAATACCTAGAGTAAAACTAAATGGATGATTTAGCCAAACATGTCTTCTGTTCTATGACTTCATGTATTTGACTTTCCTCGTATTTTGTCTTGGTAAACAAGCAGAATTGTCAAGACAGATATCAAGTAGCATGTTTATTAAAAGTGGTAAATCATTTTTATTTCTGTTCTGGCCTGCGAGATCGCTATGTTGTCTTTGCAAATGCTGGTTTCAGCTCAGTTGTGCTAAAATGGTGAAACACTTTTTGATGAATCTGACAGAAATATTTAGCAGTCGGAACTGATGCCGAAACGCGCTTCACATTGGAAACGAACCAGAATAAATCTGAAGATGGAATGAGGATGACACGAAACAGAATCTTTTGCATTCAGAATGATCGTCCCCGAACAGTTAACGCCTTCTCTCAAATTTCGCCGAGTCTTTATATTCGGATAATGCATTCGCTGCAATCCGAGTCCACCATGAAATCAAAAGTGGCGTGACAATATAAAGATTGAAGCCGCTCATGCAATGTCCAGAACCTCCTGGACTGACTGAACAAAAAGAACAATGTGATGTGAGGCATTTTAATCGACGACTCTTCTTGAGGCAATCAGTGTCTGTTTAAGCACAACTATTTTTTCCCTGAGAACAGGACTGTAATATACTTTTGTTAGTCATTTGCGAATTTGATACGGAACGGAGCACGACTTCAAAAATCTTCCTCCATTTTAGTAATATGCGAAGAGTAAAACAGCTAATCCGTGCCATCAAAAGCATTTTAACTCAGTTAAGAATAGTGCTAGACAACAACAAACTCCAGAATCCTCTGTCTCTATGCAGGAAGTCAGACGTTAGGTTCAAACGCCTTAATGCGCACTGTCATGTCTGGAAGTTTAAATTCAAGCGATCAGATAGCAAAATCTGTTATATCTGAGGGCCTTACGGAGTGATTCATTGTCAGCCTTTGCACACGTTTTTTTACGAAATAATTGCACCACAGCCTGCCTTCAGGGGCCTTAAATATACTATTTTTTCTGACTGGTGCATCCTCTAAAATCGTCAGAAAACGTTCAGGTTCAGTTTTCCTTCAAGTCTAGACGCTTATGAGCGTTTAAATCCAAACAAGTTTGGTCGTAGGCTTTGCAAACTGAGACTGCTAAGCAACTGAATATTCATTGGAGGTTTCCTCTGTTTGAAACTTGGTTGTTTTGAGAGCTCTTTCCGCTCCAACTAATTTCACGAACAAAGGAATGCAAGCATTTCTGACTCGCAGGTGCATCACAAATAAAAGCAGTCAACAAAACCCACCGTAAACTGATATCGAGAAGCGTTAGAATTTTCCACACCATACACTCATTCATTAGGTCTAAGTTTTTCCCTTGCACCTAAACTATCTGGATCTCTCGTCTGTTCTCGTTCTAAAGTCGATTTCAAAATAAATCCTTCTATGAACAGAAGAATATTTCAAAGGCGTAAGACAGAAGTTCTGGACTGCATAGTTTTACTAATGTCAGTCAGTCCAGATATGCGCCACTTAGCGGAGATTTCACATCAAAAAATTTTCCTTTCATATCCTTATATGTTGGTGGAAAACTAGGAGAATTGGCCGACAAAAAGGAAGATTTTCCTATAAAACAAGATTTACCGGCCATAACGAGAAATGCAGATTACGTATATGCATGCAACATTGAAAAGCTGGGAGGACACGGGAAAATAAAGGCGGCCATCAAACACAAAAGTGCAAGGCTACGTATGGTACTTAGGATTGGTACTATTAGTGTTGACAGTAAATCCAGTAAGTGACCGATCTCATGAAATGCGTTTTCAATCAGGAGGAATTGCTTATGCGCGGTTCTAATACTGATTATCTTGCGGCATAATCCTATAACATTTCGGACTCAGCAAGATGACGGCCTTTGAATGCATTGTATTTCAACCTCCTGTAGAAACCGCACTCCGTAAAAAATGACTACTTCGGTAGCATGCATTCTTCCCATTGATTTTCGGTGGTCTTGTTAATTTAAATATATTTACTAGAAATTACGAACAAAACTATGATTTCCTCCCGTTGTTTGATAGAGAATCACGTCATCTTTGTATTTTATACTTGAAGAAGGAGTATAATAAGGTTTTAAAAAGTGTTCTTATTCCCGAATAATTTAGAGTGATCGGTCGTTGCATTAGCTCTTAGTGATTTCAGTCCACAAGCTGCATGCGTTCTACGTAAAGAAAATCAAATATTCTTCTATGCCTTTAAAAAGGCGGCATATGGATTCCATAACATTTTGCAATGGATGAAAATTATGTTGTAGATTTCATGAGGAGCTGTAGTAAACGGACAGGCACGATGCTGTACAAATGGACATTGCACAGTTTTAAAATATCACGTAATTAGAAACTTTTTAAAACATTATTATACCCCTTCTTCGAGTATAAAATACAAAGATGACGTGGTTCTCTATCAAACAACGGGAGGAAATCATAGTTTTGTTGGTAATTTCTATTAAATATACTTAAATTAACAAGACCACCGAAAATCAATGGGAAGAATGCATGCTACCGAAGTAGTCATTTTTTACGGAGTGCGGTTTCTACAGGAGGTTGAAATACAATGCATTCAAAGGCCGTCATCTTGCTGAGTCCGAAATGTTATAGGATTATGCCGCAAGATAATCAGTATTAGAACCGCGCATAAGCAATTCCTCCTGATTGAAAAGGCATTTCAGAATTTCAGACAGCATTTCATGAGATCGGTCACACATTCATCATAAAAGTGCTCTCAGCTCTAAAACGGTTTGACGCAGACAATAAAAATGTATTTTACGTAGTTCACCATTGCCTATCTTTACCATATTGATGCTGTTGTTACTCATCTCATAGCGAACGCACAGTGTGGTAGATGCTGCGCAAGTCCTCTATCTCTGCAAAATAATTCACGCGCAGGTCACTGTTTTGCACCCACAACGCTGTGGACACGCGGCAGACATCGTCTTCTGCGGCCTAGGAACAGAGTTAACGCTCCGTTTCACAGGCACAAGGATTACGATCCTATTTTTGAAGTCCAAGCAAGGATCATCCAGACGGTTTATGACATGCTAAAGTATTCGTGGGAAAATCAAGCTGCTATGGTGACTGTGGGTTTTTTAGCCGACGGCATTATACACGGTTCGGTGGCTGAACTGATGACATTTCGCCAAGTGCTCTGAGGTTGGCCATACAATGAAGTGATAAACAGGAGTAACCCATGTAAGAATACCCGTTTCTGCTTGATTGACCAATCTGAAGGAACTCAGACCACTACTGCCCGCCACAGTCCTAAGTCATAGTTTAGGCACAGCAGAAATCAGAACTCAGAGGACTTTAATTAGGGATCAGCTGATGTGTCGAATGCTTGAACGATGGGCTTGTCATTCATCCAGACAGGACGTATCGCATAAGGAAGGGTCTTTTGCTAACTATTGTGGAAAAGGCGTTCACCGGTTGAGTTCTTTTTTTTACCCAGAATAATCTATACCCAGAGTAATCATGTCAGCAGTACATATTTCTTCTCCAGTACGTTATGCCTTTGCGCTGGTCCATTTATCTCAGCAAGTGGCTATGTCAGTGATAGTCACTACAATTATTTCTCAAAGAAAGTGCCAGTTTCAAAGACTTTCTTGCTTGAAATACTTTGAGCAGTTGCCGGGATATGTCTGTAGTCCTTATTTATGGGCTTGTAAAGGCCAACCACAAGAGGTCACCAAATTTCCATGTGATATTGAAGATGTCCAACGCTATGCTAAGGAGTCGTACTAGGAGGTAAAGCCGGTATCTACTCAAGTTTACGTCACTATAACATGGGTATAAAGTTTTCCGCACAACGCTTGCGCGAACTGGCTGAATATATTTCCCCTACAATCGACGACATGCTGTCCAAACATCTTTGCTCCCATCAACCAAGTATGTTCCCAGCGTAGGATACAGACATGACTAGACAGGTGCAAGCGATTATTTTCTAAGCATACAAACTAACTTTAGACTGACCGACTTCGTATATGTTAGTTTATGAGTCCTGGTTAGGGTAATTTATAGAAATAAGATCTAGAATAGACTAAAATTGAAATTGGAAACAGCAATTCTGCGGCATGAAGATGGCAACGAAGCTTAAAGATGCATATGTGAAATGCGCAAACAATTAAAACACACTTACCACATGGCAGCTGATGCTACTTAGCTGACGCTATTTAGGTGACGCTGAGAGTGAATCATAAAAGTGAAAATCGATTTATTGACGGCAAAACGAAAAGCTGGGACATATGATTGAATATGATCTTCAGTGCTCTCCCCGGATTTGGTGATGCTTGAAATAGACTAAGCATTCAGTGTTATTCTTTACATTTAAAGACGAAAGTAGCTTCACCGCAAGGTGCATTCTAGAAGAGGCAAATGCACGTTTGTCAACTAACTTGCTTATTGTTCCTAAAATAAAACTGACTAATGCAAGGCAAAAAAATCCAGGTAATCGTAACTCACATCAACCTGGTTTACAGCTTTGAGCAGGCCACCACTTTTAGGGCGATTTAAAACAAAATACAAAGTCATTTTCATTATGAAAGTCTGTGATGTTGTTAGTGGTGCCGTTGATCAAACGTTTATCATTAGAATCGAACAAATTTCAACTTTAAAACAAGTTTCGACTAAGTGGTCCACATTTGACGAATTCCAAGCATTAAAAATAAAAACGGGAGCCCCAGGGAATACACGGCCCGCCCAGCAGGCTAGCTGTTGACGCCCCAACACATCCGAAGGTGTCGGACAACAGAACGCCTCCCCCCCAGAGATAGCTATATGCAGAAAGCTGAGGTCTGGCAACCAACTACCTCGATAATGCCGCGGAAGCTCATGATGGCATTACAGCATGGCGTTATGTGCCGTCCTTAAATGCATTTCTCCCCGTACAGCCCCCTATGGGCTGGATCTCGACCTGGCAATTCGAGCATCGCAGACAACGATGTCCACTGTGCGCCCCACAGCAAGGTGAGCGCAGGAATGGACACTTGCGCCTGAACTATTTTGCAATGGTAGTAGTAGTGCGCTGTATCTACGGCACCCCCTCCTTCCCATCCACCTTGGCTTTGTGCCTGGAAGGGGTTATGGAGTCAGGATATAAGATTTGGCGCAGTGGACGACAAAACTAAACAGCCCGTCCGCGTGTTGCACACAGCCTTGTCCGCACATTACGGATCAGGTGTTCTCACACGCAAGAGGCTGGCTCGAGTTCCACCTAAGTAGGGAGCGCCGCCGACGCCGCATCAGGAAGGAGCCATTGTAGCCTGACTCTCTATTCTGCGAGGGGGACCGAGGTATCGCTTCAGTTGGCAACATCCTGAGCCATGACGTTTATCTCGTCGTGTTGGTTTTGAGCTGGTCATATTTATTGTAGTGAGGAATGTGCTGACATGCCGTGGGAATGAGCCCCCCCGAGTCGACCGACCCCTTCTTCCCTCCCCCAGTCCAGTGTCAAAGCCTGTCAAGCAACTAATGGTGCAGGGAATAGTAGAAATAAAACAGCCGATTTTCGTGTGTCTCACACGACCTGACTCTCGCATAACGCACCAGGTTCGCACAAAAATGGGATGGACAGCTCAGATTTCACCTGCACTATAGTACTATAGAGGTCGCGTGGAGAAGAGACCAGGAACACGTTTCCCACTTATGCGAGAGGTGCGTGTGGTGGGTAACGGTGGAGGGGTTCACGTGTGATGCATACGATGGTGGAGGGGTGTGTGGGGATGGAGTTTGGTCTGCGAAGTCTTACCGCCAATTCTCATAGTAGCGCATATGTGATGACTGAACGTCCGTGGGCAGTGGGGGTAGTCAAGGGGGGAGGTGCAACGAGTGTATTCGGTGCTCCTGGCACTGCCTCGCCAGTCTCAATGCGATGGATTCGCAAGTGATGGCCACGAAGATGCGCGACGTGCGTGTGCGGTGGTAGTGCAGGGAGGATAGGTTGGTGGCTGTCGTATTGGTCGTGCTGCAGGTGCTGGTAGTGGGCGGAGTGCTGGCGATGCTGGTTATGGCGGAGAGTTCGGATGTGCAAGATGTGATTAGCATGTCGACATTGCGGCGGATTTCGTCGTCACGGGGTGCACATGCAGCCCAATCGGTCCATGAGGTGTTTAAATGTTAGGGGTCGTTGCGATAGGTTGAGGGGTTGACGACAGTTTTATGTCGATGCTCCTAGCACTGATTTACCAGTCACAGTGTGCTAGATTCGCAAGTGACCTACCAGGCCTATACGCGGTGCGAAGGTGCGATCGCAATGAGGACAGGCTGGGACCGAGTACACATTACTTGCGCTGGCGGCGGTTGTGCTGAGGGGGAGACTGCTGGTTGGCAGGGGCGTCGGAAGTGTTCTTACCAGTGACGGGAGTGGAAAGGAGTGGTAGTCGTCGTCGTTGTCGTCGTCATCGCTGTCATTGCGGGTATGTGGCCGTAATAATGGAAGCGGTGGTGGGCGCCGGAAGCAGCTCTCGGGAGTTGAGAATTTGGTCCCAGATGGGTATTGTGGGAGATCATTTCAATGTTCATTTACTCCTTTACCTGTTCTTGCGGAGCAGGCCATATTGGTCGTACGAGTCGGTATCTATCCACAAGAGAACACCTGCCGGCATGGTTAATGAGGGGTAAAGTTAAGTGCATACACAGCTCCATTCTCGCACACATGGTTGATTCTAGGGATCGTGTGGATCCCGACGAAGCCTTCCATGTGAGTCTTCCCTAACTATTCTGAGCGACTAGGTCAACGCATACTAGCAACAGGAGAAACGACTACCATCAGGCCACACAGGTCGGTCCTGTGCGCGCAGAAGAACCTCTTGCACACTCCGCGTCTGCCATGGACAAAGATCGATTAACTGCATGCGTGTCACCGCGCCTCAGCCCCCCCCCCCTGTGGTATGGCTCTACCTTACCCTCACTACCATTTACTGTCTGCTCTCCTCCTCCTCCTCCTCCTCCTCCTCCTCCTCCTCCGCCACCCCTATTTACAAACCTCGCTTGCATGAAAAGACGAGCTGTGATCGATTCCTCTTATCGATCATACGTTTTACTCTGTACCTTGTTCCCATATAAATGTACAGGCCGGATGAGAATTTATCGAAAGCACGCGTATGCTAGCCAAATACCCTTTAGAAAAATGTTTGAATTGACGAAAGGTCACTCGCCTTTTGTTCTCCTGAGGGGGTGCAGTTGAAGCCTTATCTTGGGGATGACGAGGCGGCGATCCGTCCTGCCGTCGGCACCGCAGATAACCTTTGTCACCAGCGCACCGTAGCTGTCTCGCCTCCGGACGAGAACTTAGATCAATAGTTGGCAGCACCGCCAACGGGGGTGCACTCACGTTGCCTTCTCGCACGTCGGAAGACGGAATAAGGTGTTGGTGAAGAGGAGGAGGAGGAGGAGGAAGAAGAA
>CACRXP010000437.1:130289-151323 GCA_902702965.1 Spirometra erinaceieuropaei | reverse complement strand
GAGGAGGCGGTGCTCCGGACGGGTTTGCAGCAGGTAAGGAATTTGTCATCTTAAGTTCCACTTCCGTGAGGACCCAGCACTAACTCCCAAGCAGCGTGGTTTGTCTCGATGTGGGCATTGAAGTCACCAAGAACAATCAGCATTTCCGCCTTCGGCACAGTCGGTGGGAGGACGCACACGTCTCCATCAAACTTGTTTCTCACCTCTTCAGAGCTGGCTGTTGGGGGGAGAGTAGATACGGGCAATGCTGGCGAACTTGGCTCTCCCAAGAGGCAGTCGTAGGGTAATGAGACGATTGTTGATACCCTGCAGCAGACAGGACAATCGTCCTGCGATGTCATTCCGGATGGTGAACGCGACGCCACCGTCGTGTCGTCCTGCCGTTGGACGGCACCTCCTGTAGGTGTTACCGGCATCCACCTACTCCAGTTGGCACTGCTAGAACAAGCGGGTTTTGATGAGTGCAGCGATGTCCATTTTGCGATGCGCCGGTTCTTGAGCGACCAACGCCGTTCTCCTATTCGGATGGTCCCCTCGCTTACTGTCTAAAGGAGAACTAACATTTCAGACTGTCAAAGTGGTCTGAGCCACTCTAGCAGCCTGTGGGGTCGGGCAGAGGTGAGATGGATGAGGGTTTTTGTTGCTTGTTTGTTTCACCTGTGTGTTTGGTATATATGAGACACGATTAACATGCAGACGACGTGACCCCAGCACTTTTTAAGTGCACACTTTCTGACCTTTTGCACCACAAGCGGGTAGACAGAGCAATCCCCAGGTGGCGCTGTTTAGACATTCCGGACGGCTGCAGAACTCCACTATGGGTCACGAACAGAGGACGACCCGAATAAGCTTAGGCCCTCTACAAGATTGCACGTTGCCCTCTCCTTAGTACTTTTTTGAAATTGAGAGGGGAGAGGAGGTGAAATAGAAAGGAAGCATAATTACTGGGTGTCTGGACATACACAACACCGGTTTACCCTCATCTGGTTTAGCCCGCCGGTCAAGGTGATTGCCAGGACAGAGTTAAGTTTCGGGGATCTACAAATGAGAGTTGGGTGCCAAATAAGTGTCCTGCAGTGCATAAATCACTCGCATGAGGCACATGATGCGACCTATTACCCGTACACAATGGACATCCTAACTTTGTACCCCATACACCCCGGATCCCCACCCCAAGATCGAATTGAAGACTGGTTAATATATCTGAGTGCAAATATACTGATGTTAAGAAGAATGAGAGGTTTGCACACCGCAGTATGAGGAGTAATAATTTTTACATCATAGCTTCAGGCGTCGATAAATTCATACTGTCTCTCTCAATTCCGAACGCATCGTTTATTCGCTGGGACACGGTGTTCCCGAGGATTGCGTTTGGACGCATTTGTGATACTGTTGTGAAAGTCATAGTTGTTACTTTCACATCCCGAGGATTTGTTGGAAGAGGCTTTTGTAACTTATTTGAAACTGCCATTGGACACTTCCTTATGTACCGACCTGTCTTTATGTGGATTAGGGTACTAAGATGAGAAAGACTTATGCGCCTGAAAGAAGAGATCCTGGCCACTAGGCAATACACAAAACTGAAGTGCGAAGAAAAACCCTGGATT
The DNA here is from genome assembly GCA_902702965.1 of Spirometra erinaceieuropaei. Taxonomy (NCBI): domain Eukaryota; kingdom Metazoa; phylum Platyhelminthes; class Cestoda; order Diphyllobothriidea; family Diphyllobothriidae; genus Spirometra; species Spirometra erinaceieuropaei. The sequence continues at coordinate 149,716 of CACRXP010000437.1, read as the reverse complement.
TTTACTATATCAAGCTTCAGTTTTTCACTTATACCATTTTAACACTGACCACACGTTACAATAAACGGGCAATATACAACACCAGCGACGTTGGGAAAATTCATTGTCAGACTTCCACATATTGCACAGTGCTGACATAAGAAGCGGAGGTAGTTTTCACCGAGCCTTATTTGAGCGGTTCAGACTTAAATCTGCAAAGGAATACCATTTGGCTGTTTCAAGCACCTTGCAACGGTCACGGGCTTTCGCTCAAATGACTCAAATCACCTCTCTGTATTGGCGCAGACAGTAACTACCTTTGAGGCTTCTACGGCGGTAAGCATACTCACCACAGTGCCTTTCAATGAGCATCAGTCTACTGGAGGCCTCGTCACAAAGACTGCATCTCTGTTAAAACTATAATCCGATGACATGAGCAAAAACTGCTCACCTCCGGGGTAATCGGAAATTCAGGAATCTTCCTCAAGCTACCACGCACTCCATACAATATAACTGAGACAAAATCTGTTGAAAAACTGTCGTATAGATACGGGCATGTTGTGTTGGATTTTTGATATGAGTGAGACTTCATCTTTCAGAGGCGACAAGAGTGCACTGCTGTCTTCAACGTCGTACAGGATGCTGGTGAAAGAAATCTTTTGCCCAACTATTTAATTCAGCTGCCGTGACTGCCGCAATTGCGGTTCAACTTGAAGATGGCCCGGAGTCGAAATAAGGCTATGATTGGAGTCCACCGTCCACCGAGGAGAGCGAAACTGCCAAACAGTCAAGCATCAGCTGATGATCCATCCTCGATGGAAATCTACAACTGACGTTTATTAGAAATAAATTGTCGGCTACACTGATTTTGAAGGCGGACGTCCTTCCCACAGAGCACCGATGGACCAATTTGTGCGGATCATTGTGGCACAAACTGCAGCAGGAGTCCTCGGGGTCGCATTTAGCTTGTAACCTGGTGTGCGGATGAAAGAGGATCAGTGGGAGTTTTGGCCAGTGCGGAATGACGCAAGCCAGCTCTTCCCCCTTCAGCGGACATCCAACTACTACCACCATGATTAGCAGTACAATTTCGTCTGTTTTACGAACTTGCCACTGAATGTAGCTGCTCTTTAGAATTCCCTATGATCGATGATGCTGCATAATGAGAGGCCGTCGAAACTATTCGGTTTGACTAAAGTATATGATTATAGAACAAGTGTAAGGTCCATGGGAGCAGCGTCCATCAAAAATGTTGTAATGACGGAGACAACAGTTACGTTGGGAAAGCCGGAGGGAAACCGAAGATTCCCCTACACGAGCACAAACAGGCAACCGAAAGACTAGATTAGCATTCACAGCTTGCAAATCACACTGGAGAAACTGGCCACAGTTTTGACTTTCAAGGAGCAACCTTCTTAAACCAGGGCACTTGAAAGACAGAACGTCTCACATGCGAGGCCTGGTATTCAGATGCCAACTCCATCAACAGGCATCATTACCTACCTGCGGCCTATAAAGTCCAACGTCACTACATACACCATGACCAGGACAAGGCGGTCACACAGAGCTTAAAAGTACCAAGCAAACACTGCCTATCGACTGATTTCCCCGAACGAGCAGCACAGGTGCAACCGACCCCATTGGGATGACGACACGCAGCAAAGGATGCTGCCTCCATTCATAGACAACGGTCAGAAGGCCAAGGCAGCGAAAGAAAACAAAAAATCGATCAGCCGAAGGTCAATTAATTCGGCCGTTTGTTTAAAATTCTGGTAGATATTTTGCACAAAACGCTTTAATAACGGAGGGCTCGTCAAGCCATCCAAACCGTCAGTGATGCTATTCCTATGATCCGGTGAGCCCTGCACATTTAGCAGACTACCGACCCGGGTCTTTTAAGTATGCTAGCTTGAGTGAAGATGTAGAGTAAACATCGTTTCTACGGAACTCACTCGTCCCGCTGGGCTCTCTCGAATCCAACCATCAGCCGCCCAGCCGCGCATGATATAGGCAGAATGGTATTACCGAGAAAGACAAGGGAGACTGGACCGGTCGATTCTGGGTTATTAGCCGTCGCCAGTCAGCCAAACCCAAGCCCGAGTTGTGCGACTCCTAAGATTCGATCCCGTGACCTGTTGGTTAGAAGTCTGACGCCCTAACCATTGACCCGTGGGTTGGTTGTCTTGTCGCACTTCGGTTGCTGGTGGGCCCTAGAGAGAGAGAGGACGAGTGATTTCCGTACCGCGATCGGTGTGCACCCCTCTACCATTGTCAATATACCCGATCACAATCCAATTGGACAAAGAGCCAGCGGCTCAATGACTACAGCTTGAACTTCAAACCAATGGGCCGCGAGTTTAAGCTTCAGGGATTGCACACCTCGGAGCTGGGTGTGGCTGGCTGACGACGCCTAACACGGCAGAAATGACCATTCCAGTTCCCCTGATTTTTGTCGGTAGTACCGCTCTGCCCATACTAGCGTCGTTGTGTGACTCCTCTCAGGGCTCGAGAGAAATCCCTGAAGCATAACGGTACGAGTGAGTTCTATAACGCGATCGGCGAGGGTCCCACTACCCTAGGATGTAGAAATAATTTCTGACATTCCAGACCGGACGTCCTGCTGTTCGGTTGAAACAGGATCTAGATCGACCAGCGGACAATCAGGCACACGAAATCTCGTTAAGACACGCGGGATGGTTATGAAATCAGCCCCAGCCTCGAGCTGAGAGTGAATGAGGCCTTCATTAGGACGGCATTGGCTAATGTATTTGAGATTCGGCTCTCGTCACTTTTTCCCGTCTACGCTGTTCCCTCTCCATTATCGATGTCAATCTCTCTGATTGAAACTTTGACGATGGGCTTTGCAGCCATTAACGAACACATCCAGTCAGCTGCATCTCCTTGACTTCCGGATGAGAGGTTTCGGCAGTGGACAGTATCAAACTGACGGTGGAATCGCCCAGGATGTTACATCCTTCGTACGCGGTTCCGGGCAACGACGACATCAAGAGGATGGCGGCAGTGGATTGGTAAGGTCTGGCCTCACAATCAACCCCTACACTGCGGTCTTCGATCTAAGATAGTGACGGACAAACTGGCTAAATTTCGTTCGGAAGTCTGCAGCCAACGAACTACGACAGAAAATTATCTCTCAGGATGCAAGCATTCGGCTGGACGGAGCTATCTGAGTCAGTTGTGGTGAATGTCGTCACATTCGAACGAAGAAAGCTCATCAGCTGGTCAGAATGACGCCAGTTTTAGTAGAGCTACAACCCTGTCGCACAACGTTGAAGACTTTAGCGTCAAACAGTCAATTCCACTAATATACACCGAGAACAGTTTCAAATTGACCTATTAGTGCCTTAATAATCGATTAATAAGATGATGCGACCTGGTAGACTCCCGTTCCTTCTAGCTCGATCAGGAGTGAGTTGCTGCATATCAGATTATCTTGACGTCATAACCCAATTAGCCTTGCGCTCAAGTTCAAATACAAGTGGAATTAGTTAACGAAATCTAAAATAAGGACTATTCTGCAAAGAAAAGGTCCATTTTCAAAACACAAAGAACTTATTTTGAATTTCATGGGCCGGAGGTAGTTCGCGTCTGACTGCCTTCTCCTAACACACTGGACTGACAGAAAGACTGATCAGGAATCCGCCTCTGAACAATCTTAGTGAAGAGCGACGCAGAAACGATGAATCTGACGGGACGTTTTTCATGTGTAATATGTCTACATAACTTGTTTCCTAATTCTGTGGTGAACTATCTGGTAAGAGTCGATAGTAAAGTAAACGTCAGGTGGATAATCATTCCATACCAAAATGTGGTTTCATTGCGACTTGCTCCCCTAAATTTTCGCACGTGACATGAAAGAAACTGTTTATTCGGGTTGTAATTTCCTCCTGAATTAGGTCACGTGCGTTGACTTGGTCGACACCGAAGGTAAATATTATCTGTCCTTCGGGATCATACCGTATAAATATGATCAAGCTAACTATGTAAAAACGGAAAAAGGCAGATGAGATAGTCAGTCAGATGATTTTTATTAATCGCCAACGTCTAACGGATAGTTAAATTTTGACATTGATTTGATGTTTAAGTTGGCAAGAACAAACCTAAATACAAAACGATAGCAGGAGAGTGTCTAAACCTTCTGAAGATGAAAGTTTCTCGAGGCACATTTAAGATAAGAAAGAACGTAAACACATTTCATAAAGTTGCCTCACAAATGACACATTTACCATATATTTTCGGGCTGCACAGGTATATCAGTTCACTTAGATGCTACAACCAGCGGCTTATATCGGCAAGTGATTGAAGTGACAAAAACTGTAAAGATTATCAAAGCAAGTTGCGGAGCGAATGCAGCAGCTTAATTGCACATTCCCGAATTCGAAGTATTAATACAAAATTTGTCTTCTCCATGACAAAGCAAGCGGAATCCACTTAATGTTTTTAGTAAACGTTTGCGTTCGACGTCATAAACTTAGAATAACCTTGGCCTGCTCATTTTAGGACAAAAAGGTATGTTTCGATTGAACGATGTAAAGTTGAGACATCATTTGTATGAAACTGTTTAGAGAAAGTGAGTGAAAATTTTCTGATTTTATTTTTTTAGTACTGCTTGGAAAAACGGAGATTTCTTTAGGATCTAGAAGATTACGCCAGACTACTTTGCAGGTTTTTTTTAGCGTACTCTCATATAAATGGAAAAAATATTTGCGACACCCGTTTTTTCTTTATGTAAAATGTTTATGACTGTCTTTTTGACAGGTTGACACCCCTTGGTTGAACATACTTTTGGAGGTGATGACGCGGCCGAGCGGACTTGTCAGATTAGTTCCTCTTTTAAGGACTGTTTCATTCGACCCACACAGAGAATCTGTCCTTACACACAGAATGCCCCACGACGTCTGATTCGATTCATCTGGGCGAAATTCGTGGGGATCTACGAAAATGTAATGGGTGCGTTTCACAGTTTCAAGCCTGAGCCACGCTTTTTTTCACCTGCCTGAACTTTTGAAATCACATGCGTTAGGGACATTTGCTTTGATGCCTGAATTCACGGTGGATTAGCTTATTTTTATTGCTAGGCAAATGATTTCCTTCCACTCAGTTAAAATGTCTGATCATTGCGTAGCAAATTTCTTTTAAATTGCAAAAATCGATGTGTCCCATGAAAGAACTGAGGAATCCAAATGGCATGACATAGAAAAGAATATTACTAAGCAAACGATTTGCAGAAAAATAAATCCTTGTTATTGGATGGCCAATGAGGGAGTTAGGCCATTTAAGCCTCGGATCTTTCGCGCTGACCCGGCAGCCATTTTTCAGACAACGTTGAAGAATAGACGACACACAAAACAGCACCAAAAATACATGTGAATGCCAAAACTCAGGTTTTAAATTGTAATATCTAGGCTTCAAAAATGTGTCACAAGAAAACCACTGTTATTTCTGACATAGGAACTAAGGAGAAAATAGGGTGAAATATGAACGGGGCAGACAAGAAAAAATAATTGGAAAAACGAGGGATAATTCCAAAAAAGGGTTTCCCCCAATCTATATTTGCATGTAGTTGTCAACCAATCCTTAAAGTATTGTGGTGGGAAATCTTCTCGCAACAACGCGTTTTCCTTAAAGACTCAAAGAGTGTTTTATTGCCTTCTAAAACATGGAATACTCTGTTGGTGGGTTTAGAGCGTGGAGCGGATAATAAGTGTGAATGTAATACCTGCCTGAAGGTTTCGTTGGTGCACAAACGAAATAAGACCAGGAGTTTAGTCAAAACAGATGTTATTAATATTCTAAGAAATGATGGCCACCGTACTTCGCTGGTTGGCAAATGACATTTAAGCGTGGAGATAAAATACCAAACTTAGAACACAGGGATAAACCTGTTTATATGCCAATCTAGACAGGATAGGCTTGACTTCAATAGTAAATTTTGACCAGTTAAGCCTATGTTCAATGCAAGTGCAAACCTTTACAGCCAGACAAAGATTCCTTAACCTTATGCGTCACACAGGCCGGCCGCTTGTATTTGGAGGAAACTGACGTTATCTACCAGCTGGATGTTTAAGAAGGAACAAACAGACTTGCCTGAGTTTTCAAGTAAACGGTCATACAACTTTTTTCCCTCTGGCTGAAAAATTGTAGAAATTAAGAAAAATAGCATCGCTGAGCGCGACGTCTACTGGTCCGCATAAAGCAGGTGGAGTAGGTATTGAGGGGCGGGAGACCATATACTTTGAATTTCATTAATCGTTCGTGTTTCCTGATCGTACGTCTTTAACGTCTGACAGCGAATTCCAGGAGCAAATAGAAGTGGGTTTCACGGTTTAATAACGTCTGCACTGACTGCTGAATATGTCATACGAGTGCGCGGAAAAATTGCTGTTTCATCTTTTTGGTAGAAGAGGCGTCCATCGCGCAGGCGTTTTCATGCCTAATTTGCTTTCTTTTTCACAGGCGAAAAATTTGCAATGGGAAAAGAATCAAAACAGGAGACATTTCTTCTTTGCTATTATTTTCATTCGAGAATTAAAGAGGTAAGTAGAAGCAGTACTAAATAAACGGCTCACGAGCACAGCGGAGTATCATCCGCGTGCATAGGGACCTTCGTCATCTCCAAAAAAAAATCACTTTGTCCACTCACAAAGGAGAAATCGGATAAATTATCTCCCATCTGGGCTAAGCAAATTTGCCTCTTCCCCTTTTTAACAGTAAGAATCCACTTTCATCGAATGTCCTTTATCTCCACAGGCAAGAGCACATAGACACAAGTTAGAGACAGTAGGGCGAATATGACTTGCTTTTACATGCAGTAAAAATGAATAACCGAACTGTTCGCCTGCATCCGCAGTCATATTTAGTCGTTCTTGAAGTTGCAAATTCAGGCGGAGGGAAGACCGAATACAAGACTGTGCTGCAAAAATTGACTGTTTGACGACGGTGAAAGTAAGTGAAATTTCCTTAACTACAACAACAAGAAAGATCGCATCTTCGATTTTGGAGGGATGGAGATGAATATGCAGGTTGAGAACAAAACCGCCTGGGGCATTCCGCAAGCACACTAAACAAATGACGTGCTGAGCTGTCTGCTACTGAAAGAGTGCTACGCATTCGATCATTATGAGCTTCGTGTCTGCTGTAGGCCCTACAAAGCCTTTCAAAAGGCCCTGTTACATCAAACAGTGCCTGAGGCGTCAAAAGTGGACAGCAGTTAAGCCTGGCTTCGGTGGATACTTTGAGTGTGTCGTCTGTAATATAAAACCCTAAGTGTGAAGGCTAATGTACGGGTCAACAGCCAATTCTTGTGGTTAAGGCCAGAAGTTGGTTCGGCATTCGCAGCTAAACAGACATCTCAAGAAGAAAGAAAAAACATAAAACGGTGATCGACAGTACTTCGCTAAACGAAGAGAAAATATAATTCACTGGACCCACTTGTTGCACATTCGGCGGCTTCGATGGAATTTAAACCTACGACAACAAGCAAAGAATTTGAGTGTAACCAACGCTCGAACCACCTGATCCGCGAGAACCCACCGGGATCCGGGAGTTTAAACAAATTTGTGCTAAGTTGGTAACCTAGTGGGGTTTCTTAGCTCAGCTGATTAGAGCGTCGGTTAAACTCAAGCCTTCCTCTTTCTATCGTTTGCTCGAATTTTACCCAATCGGGAATCTTTCTGAACTATGCCAAATAAATTATTAAAACCTTCCAAAAATACGTACTAATTATTTGGACTTGGTGGCCATCAGTTGGATTCTGAATTGATTATTTAGTTAATCATGCGTAGACGGTCGGCTTATTGTGTCAGAATCGGTAGTTGCGCGGGCGATTTGACTCAAATGTATTACATTAGCAGCTCCCGACAAAATCTCGTAGTCCGGATGCTCAAAACGCTAGTCTACTGAGACCTTGCCCTTGTTGTTGTGGGTTTGAATCGCTCCGAGGCAGCCGAAGTAGTCAGAAATGGGCCGCACGAATTAATCATGCATGTCAAAAGCATGTATCAAAGGACGATAGTTCCAATTAAATCTGGTAATATGCCATTATTTGGAAATACTAGATTGCAGACTAGTAGATCGCTCCAAGTTCCTGGTTTTTTTGGCTCTGATGTACATACTGACTTCGGAATTCCGTAGCGTGGTGCTGCTTTTGGGAAACATATTTGCGAAGCTGATGGGCATATATCTTGGCAAGGGCCGGTCACGCTGTCCCGGTCCAATATATAAGGGCAATGTGGACATTGAAAGTAAAGTAAGCCGAAGTGCGATGCTGAAATCATTAGTAAGGAAAGTAGCCGAGGGCGAAACGGCAGAGGCGACCTGGTGTATGAAAAAAGCTGCCGCGAGATTAAAGGATGCTGAGAATCCCCGTAAAAGAACTGGCAAACGGAACACGCGGGGCAGCAATACCCCAAACCCAACGACAAGCCTGACCGTAACCTCAAAATAAATCTACACCTTGGAGCAATTATAAACCTAACGTTAACCCTAAACTTAACACTAAACCGAACCCTAAACGAACCGCAAACCCTAGACCTCAACTTAGCCTTAACCCTGACCCAAATCCTAACACTAAGTCTATCCCAGACCCTAAACTTAGCCGTAACCCAAAGCCAAACCCTTACCTAAATCACAATCCTACCCTAACCCGAGTACTAATCCTAGCTCCAACCTCAACATTAAACGTAAACCTAAACCACAATCGAAGCCCTAAATCTAACCTGAGTCCTTAAACTTAACACAAACTCTAACTCTAAACCCAATTCTCAGCCTCAACCTAACCCAACCCATAAAATAAACCCTACCTGTAAATCGAAACATCAGGTCGCCCTTATCCGTTTTACCTTTAGCTACTCTCTCAACAAAGATTTCAACGTCCTCCTTTGGTCCACTTTGCTGGAAATGTCCACACTGTGCTTGTATGTGCTTGTATGAGAACTGAGTAGTTTCAACGAACTAGATTGTCGTGAGATAATCAACATACGCTGATCGTCAGGTAATCAAAATTGTGAATTAGACAACTGAACCATAGTTTGGGACTCAATGTATGCCAGTTTTATGGAAGAAACGGAAGACAGACATTAAAAATTAGACTTGGTTTGACATGAATGACGGTGACACCCAACGTCTTCAATCTGAGAAGAAACATCATAACACAGTCCACACATAAAAAACATTGCAAACGCGCTCACATTTTCTCATTCTAGCCGTGTAAATTCGCCTTCGACTCCCGAGAGCGAGGACATACAAGGGAGTACTAACCGCGGACGGACAATGAAATTAGTCGCAGTCATAAACGCAATTCTCTGGAATTCGGCTCGTCAGAGACGTGCCAAAGCTTACTTTTTACGGAACATGAAGGTGACTGCTTATCACGCTATGAGATTTGAAATCGACACTGACGCTCGATGTGATGTTGAGTCAAACAACAGGAAATGCAAGCAGGCCGAAGAGGGTGTACGTAAGGATACTCCACCTCTTACTTGCAAGTAACAGTTTATTAAACACCATAAGAAGACATACAGCGGGTCTATGATTTCGACGCCCACAAATTTGCCAAAATTAGGATGACATGAAAATACAGAGAATACAACAGCCTTGCAACAATGTGCGCCAATTAAGAAATCTGTCGAAATCATGGTAACTGTCAATGAAAATCACCTCTGTGTTACAATAAAATTCGCTTGCTCGGAGGCACGATCTCAGGAAGCATCAGAATGGGCAACAACATCGTAAATCGATCTCTAAAGATAGCCAATTCTTCGGCAGTCCACTACAATGAGTCTGAAAGTTGCCCGTTATTATTTCCAAAAGGACGTTTTCGAGTGTATGGTCGTTGCACTAACGGAGTTTTTTACGTTGGGGGAACGTGGGTGATTTGTCTTACCCACGTATGAAAGTTAGAAGATTTGCATTGGAGTTGCCAAAGTTTAATGGCTGAAACGGATACCCGGCATTCAGATCCTAAACTTTACTGGCATGCTCAGCGTTCTTTCCATGTTGAAGCGGATCGGTTGTAAAAGGGCAAGGTGAGACGTCGGGCGTACAATCCCGGAATACGAAAAACCAACGCAACCAGACTTTACCAAGTGGTTCATTGTATCACCTTGCCTCCAGGACCTTGATTGGCCTTATGAGACGACCAGACACCTACTGAGGTGCCAAGATGTCCAAAACGCCTACAACGAATAAACAATGAAACCGTCGAAGAAACGCTCATACCTGCATTCTTTGTGACCTCTACCGTGCCTGTTCGCCCTGGTCGGAATCTTTCGTATCAAAGAAACCAGTATATACGAGACAACTATCAGTTGTGCCCAACTATTTTCGACTTTCCGTTATTGTAAACACATATTTCCTACGCACATTCACTTTATCGAGTGCCTGCGAATCGATCGTAGTCCTGCTGGAACACGCCCGCTCTGTCCTCCATGCCGGTACTACCCTTGCTAATTAATACAGCATCACGGGAACTATTCGATTACGTAGTAGAAGACACTGACACATCATCATCGCTTGCGTAACAAGGATACGGTAATATTGGTCAGTGTCGACATGGGTGGGTGATATATCATGCGTGTGGATGTCCCCGTGTGGTCAACAAAAGACGGGGCTTCACGTCATATCACCCGAATTTGCCACTGCTGCGAGGGGACGATGAGGCATCGGAAAAATGGAGTCGTCATTGTTTATAATGAATGAACGATCGGGTTTCATGTATAATGCTTAGTATCGTAAGATACGTCTTCCTGCCTGCGTTTGCTTCAGGTTAATTCCTAGATCTTCGCCTTTCAATGACATCATGTCTGATGGTACTCTCCTTTCTACCTCATTAACTGAGTTTTCGATAAACAGCGTTCATCTAATCGTTGAAAATTTCCGGCTTGCTTTGCTTGAATGACCTTTTTACGTCACCGCGTTTACGTTGCATTCCGTTTGACCCTTCAGTAATCCACTATTTATGATTTGTTAACAAATGCGGACATTGGCTCCTTGATAATGCCCGAAACATCTCATAAAATGTTTACGCAACTTAGTTTCCCACGTTTTATTACAAAGTTTTTTTCCAGTCAGTAGCAGACGCATGTGGGAAAACTGGCGTTGTGTGGAAATAGGTCATATCGCAGACGAAGTTGGACAGGAATCCGCAGGTTGAGTCTACTGACTACCATGTTTCGCACTAACATAGACGCCACTTTTGGACTGTTTACCGGGCAAGGTAGAATATATATATATCTGCGGCTTAAGAAAAATAGCGTGAGGGATACCAGAAAGTGCAGAAGGCTATTTCTGATTGACGTCAGTCTATCAATAATAAACAGCTCTTGCATTAGAGGCGGTTGAGAAGTTTGTTCATGATCGACTATCAGGATGCAGATACACATATGACAGTATTCATCTCAGAAGAGGGGTTATGATCTCTCACTAAGTCGATTTAGGTTACCTCAACTGGCAATCACACTTTTTATTGCCATTAGCGTAGTACCACTGAATGGTATTGTTTTCCACCTGTACTACCTCCTTAAATAAAAAAACTTGAAATCCAAAACATGCAATAAATGTCTATCATATATACTTTATTTTGGAACGTAAAGTACCAGAAGAACATAAACTCGCCGAGTTTTATTTACCAGTATCTACAGCTCCGGTAAAGCTTTACGGCGATATCTTCCCCTGTACTGTCCATGAAACAGTTAAGATTGGTATTTCGTGGGAAAAGCAGTATGCGACACTTTCTCCTTGCATTTCGTATAAAGTTTCATTATTTATCCATGAGATGTATTCTATGCACTAAATTTCAACACTAACAAACAAAAATTACACACTTTTCCTCAGAAGAATGACATAAGTTTCTAATCAAACGGAAATTTAGAGGCGAGAACTCTGTCGAAAGATATTTATTAGCAATACTTCGGTATAGGTTTTATGTGCTCTTTGTGAGATTTTCTTCAGCTATGGTCACGTTTCCAGCAACTTTATGATCAAACAGTCCTAGTACCCCGCCTTAATCGGCTCGATTGTGCAGGGAATAATTATTGGCATGTAAAAATAAAAAACTTCGAAGTCTTAAAGCATATAGATGAGTGCAGTTTCCAAAGTTACAGTTTCTTTGAGAATACGTGAGGAGTAGTATAAGCTATGTGGCTGTGGGTTCAGGAGGCAAAATATTTTGAGAACTGAACATTCCCTTTTGCCTCTCAAAAACGGTTATGGAACTGTCGATCGTCTCCCCCGACATGCTTGTATAATTATGTCCACAAACCGTTCACTCTAACGTATGAAACCATCTAACAGAATTAAAATGCAAACTGGTTTCTAAAATGTGTCCTTTTCCCATCGACTAACTGTTTATGGGCTCGGGCTGACTTCCAAAAGGCCGTTTTAAATGCCTGCACTTTAACATGGTTGTCTAGTAGACATGAAAGTATTCAAAAGCCAAAATTCCCCTGCATAATGTTATCTAAACTTGACTATTAAGTACCTGTATTTTTTCCCAAACAGAAGATTCAAGCATGCAGTCAAAACAACCCTTCAAATTCTCCAATTGTTTTTCGCCCCGAAGCTAAGTGGAGGATAGCGCTAATTATCTTCCTATAAAATCACTGCCTCCGCATTCCGTCAGAGTTTAATCTAAAAACCATAGACGGACGTTGAATGTCTTTGTAAGACATCGTGAATAATAAGCTGCAAATGATTGTTCGTATGGAATGAAATGATTATTTACGACGCTTTTCTGATAGCGCTTGAGAAGGCGGTAAGAAAGTGTTAGCGGCTGGAATCGCCTGCTTCGTATTTTGTTTCCTACTTTTTGTTTCAGTCGTGGAGAATACGGCAGAGGGGAGCAGTAACCTGTCGAGGCGGTTGAGATGCGCGCCACGCCCTCTATGGTTGATTTGTTAGTATGACAGATTGAAAGACGTAAAACGTCTAGGAAAGACAGCTGTTGTTCAACAAGTGCCTGATTTGCTGAGAGCAACCGCAAAAATGCGTGATGCGCGCGCATGCTCGCAGAGATTTGACAGGTTTATCTGATTTAAAGCCAGCTTCAGAGGAAGAAGGCATTTTTACCGAACATTCGCAGAAGAATGTGAGGAGCTAATCAAATGCATGTAAAAGGTTACTCATCGAAAAAAACATTATGTGCACAAATCGATGGTCGTAGGACTACGAAATAAATAAGTTTATAAAAAATGCAGAAGGATAATGGACAACCATGTTTGGTTTGGTCGCCATCAACCACTGTACGGCAATACACACTTCATAATAATTGACTAGTACTGAACCATATCAGTTCCTTGAAGGTAGACCGAATCTTATCGCTTCTAGTCAGGGGCTGGGGACCCCGTCTCTTTTACTTACGATTGATGATGTTGACACTGTTGGTGATTACAAACGAAGATACTCTCTAACACAGGGAGGCCTAACAATGGAAACAAAGTGTTTTGTAAGTAGCTGTTTTGTGAATGGTTGCGACAGACTAATCCCTGCAAGAAACTGCTTCATATTGCGGACTAGCATCAAAAAACACATGGCGTGACTGTAAATGTTTATCTTGTTCCCTGTACTCCTACTTTCAAAAAGTTGTCGCAACAACGAAGGCAAAACTGACGTGATCCTCAAAAGGTACACTTAAAAAGCAGTCAAACGCAGGTGCAATGACCAGAACGACCAGTAGACATGAGCGAATACCTGTGTTGTTATTACGGTAAATAATTGCACAGTTCTATGCTACAGGCTGCCTGTTTGCGGTTTGTGAATATTACGCGATATTTCGCAGTAGCTGGCAGACTTCAGCTCAAATATTCATTTCAATTTTCGGACCGTACTTGAAAAGGTTTGTTCCACAAGCTTCACTCCACGTTCGCGCATTCATTTCCTCGGAAATTAAGCGAGGCAAGTCAAAACTGGAGTTCATATACCAGAGAACACACAGGGGAAGTTGGAAAACCCACTGGCGAGCCGAACCCCTAAAAAGCTGCGTCAGGCAGCTTCACAAGATCGGCGAAACACTCGTGTCTGGACTTTTAGCAAGTTCCTGTGTTGTCAGTATGGTAAATAATTACGCAGTTCTAGACACGGGCTTCTCACGCGGCAATATTGAGATAAGGTTAAAAGTACACCGGCCGTTTGGAAAAAATTTAGTATATCGGAGGTTAAAAACGAATGAATTTTATGAGAAATATGTCAGACGGCTCTTAGCTATATAGTCTTCTAATGATTTGTTTTGAAGCTGCCGTCTGCGCGAGGGCTTAACCTGACAGAAATCTGGTATCCTTCGATGCTGCCTTTGTTCCTCCTGCTATTCGGTAGGAGGTAACAGCTAAACTTACGAGAAATTTCATAGCCGAAAATTGGAACGATTTTAGGAATCCTTTCAAAAATCTAATGCAGAACAAACTTCCCTGTATTCTGCTTCAATAGCATTTAAAGCTCAGATTACGAGTAAACAGCCCACATACGGGTCCAGTTTGATACTAGAAATCATCTTTCAAAGCATACGGCACTCATTTTTATAAAGTAACATCTGTCAATTAGGGGTTTGCTAAGACAGTGATATCCTATTATCTGCCAAAACGAAACTAGAAAGTCGCCTCAAATTAGTCCTAAACTCGACCTATCATGGCATCCTGAGGCACGCAATGAAAGCCCTTCCTAAATTTACTATTAAGTCGTCGTAGTTATTGGAAAGCAGTCAATATGGAATTTGTAAAACGGTATTTAATATTTCCGAGGATGTAGCAACGTCCATCCGTTGTGTCCGAGTACAACAATAAGGTAGGGCATTCGTTGGGAAGGAACCTGAGAAACTATAAATCTGAGTCCTCCTCTTAACGGCGCATGCACAGAATAACGATGTAAAGAATGATATGGTGTCTGAGGGGGCTATCCTGTTCACAAAATTTATATCCTAGTCGCCCCACGACTATTTAAGCTTTTTGGAACATGTATGGTTAAGAGATTTAAGGCTATATTCCGCGCCGTTTTGCGTGCCAAAAGAGCTTTCCACCTTTTTGAGCGAACTCACCCATGGTCTTCAGGACTGAGTACAGAGTTTGGGACCAGAAAATCTGCCGCAGTGAAAGAGCGACACCTGCAAATTCGACTGTAAAAACACCAGTAGGCGCAAGAGTTCAATGGTTTCAAGCGCCCCCTGGACATGTGCCCTTCAGCAGAAGGACAGGCTGCCGAAAAAGACGGTCTGAAATTTCCCGCTCAAGGTATGACCCATTGGTTCACCATGCAGACCTTATTATAAAACACTGTGAACATATCAGGTCTTAACTCATGACTCGGTGAGGTGCATATGAACTAATTATTATTAAAGATACCCAGAGTTCAGCATTAATTTCGGAGTTATTTAAGTAATATCACATAAAAGTAGCCATTTGGAGCAAGTAACGACCAAAGCTACTAAGACATGACTCTTCGCCTAGGTCTGTTTAACAAGCTCTGACATTACTGCTAATCAAGACGAGTGTGTAATTATTGCTGACAAAAAATTGACGAGGCGAAAGTTACCCCATAGCTAACACTTTGTTCAGTCCCTTACTGTATTAACTGACAACAGGGATAACCTTCTCCAGCTGCCCCTTAAAAACAGTGAATTCAGGCTGCCTTTCTATCTCTTAAAAGGAGCAGTAGGCACAACTATGTAAAAACTCAAGGCACACGGCGGAAAACTCGAGGAATCTCATATAACAGTTTAGTTCAGTAAAAGTGCTAAATTTCAACAAATTTGCGTAAGCAACGGACAAAAAGTGCTTAAAATGTCCCCAGGAGAGTTTCCACTAAAATATCAGCCGAATCAGAGTAATTAGCCACAACGAAGACTGTCATTCGCAAGACGATTAGGGTCTTCTAGACTCTTTTTTCTTAATGCTCTTTTTGATTGACGAGTACAGACCACGATATGGGACAAGTTGGAGAATATTTTCCGAACCTGATTTATTAAATTTAGACTTGACTATCAAGAAAACTGGCCTTCCATTCAGACGGCTTTTATGGACGTTTAGTGTATCTGCAGGATTAGGGTCCAAAGTAAGATTATCAATGTGTAGTTCAATCGTCTAACTTTGTAATCAAAACAAGGAGCACCAATAAAAATCTTCAAAAGGGAGTAAACACTTTTCTGCTAGCTTCAGGCGCACAGGTAACGAGTATTTAATTGGAATGAATGAGCGTATTCAGGAAATACTAAAATCCGAAACAAAGGCTCCTCAGCTAAATTGACAATACAGAAATGGCGCCGACAGTTGAATTCACAGTGAAAACCCCCATTCGGCTGACGATGGACAGATGCTGACAAGGACATAGCCGACCGAAATCGTCATTTACAGTTTCTCTACCATCGCCTGTCATCTATACTCAAGTCGGAACCTAACATACTTGTGAAACGGCATTTAGGCCGGGTTTAATGATCTCACGGACGCTGGCGTGGGAAGGCACAAACAATAAAGGTTCAGGCATATAGGCTACGGAAACGTGTCAGTCCTAAGATCTGAAAAGGAGTAAAAAAGTTGATTCTCGTAAACTGAAGAGAGCATGCTCTTCAAGTTTTCTTTACTTAGTGTGAACATTTAGTTTTATTAGCCACTTTACATGGGGGAATTTAAAGGGGAGATTAATAATTAGCTTAGGTTTCCTATGCTATATAAAAGAAACTAAGCTTTGCATAACGTTCCATTCCATCAATGTGACTGGTGTTGATAAAGGTAGAACGACTAATTTAACTTCAATAAAAGTGAAAGCTATGAACGAAGCAAGGGGAAAAGGTACCATGTAGAGTACATACTGAACTATAAACTCTCGCGTTCATGATAGTATCAATGTAATGTAGACAGAACTTACGATAAAAGTGTCCACATTCTCTGTAGCCACATTCTCTTTACCCTCATCTTTTTTGGCTGTATAAACTGCAGTCTATCGAACAGTCATTTGAGATACTATGGTGGCGTTTAGTACACCGATAGGAAACATTGTAGGGTCTACAGGTCTTTCCAACACAAAAGGGTTCAAAGGGAACACACTTCATTCTGCTATGCGCTATGTCAAAATAAGATCGAGTAATGTCATTGTCTAGTTACGGGAGAGAAATAGTCAGACCGTATAATTCTGTCCAGATTGCCTCTGTGGTATAGAAGTTCAAGTACGCAGTCGAGCAAAGTGTGGGCCGCTTCTTTTAGCACCCGGCGTAAAACATTTTTTAAATAACTAACGTAAAGTTGCGACTATTCTAAAATTGATCGGCTATGCCGATGTTGCACCTCGCAAAGCCAATAATTGTTAAAATCACCCAGAATCTCTGTCCTCTTCAGAATAATTGGACCATTTTTGTCGTCTGGTTTTTGTCCTCATTAATGCCGTCCGATTCGCGCGCCAGAGGACTCATTATAAGGTGCAAAATCACTATGCCATCTTTCTCTAAGATTAGTATAGTAGGAAAATCCACAATTAAAATGGGGATGATACTATGATACTAAATACAAGCCGTTGTCATCCGTGTATTCGGTACGTGGAAAATGTTCACTTTAAAGACAGGATCGATCTCAATGTAGTAGTGAGTACAGATACTTTCTAAAAATTCTGCAGATATACATACAAACATATTAATAACCTTATAAAAAGACATGAAGATGCGGCCTATCGTTTGATTAAATAACAGCAACTTTCGATTCTTGGTCTAATATTGTGGGCGGTTTCGAACGCATTTGCATCTTTCAGAGAGGTTAAACGGTTTCATGTTAGTTTATATGTAGTACTCAAGCAATTTTTAAAAGCTCTTGTAAGATAGTGTTTGCGCAGACCGTCAGAGGTGGTCATGTGAAAGAATGGCTAATTGCCACAGATCTCATTTCTCGCTTCCGACCAAATTAGTCTTCATTCCCAAAAGGTTGCTTGGATAAGTCTTTCTAAAGCGTTCAGTTGCTTAAATTATAGCTCGAAATTTGAACTCCTTGCTGTCTTTTCTTGAGGTTTTAGCTACAGTAGGTGTGCTACCTCATGAAGTATCATAATTTAGCACAAGAAAATCCTTATAACGCAAAATCTGCCGAAATTGGGTTCAGAAGACGACGATACGAGCACTGGAACAAGAAATTTATTGGCCTGATGCTTCGGATTGTCACTCTAATCCATCACATAGACATTCGCAGATAAAAGTGATGGTGGCACAAGCAGTGCAGTATTTATAGCACGTGGCTGCCGTGGGACCGTATGCACACTGGAATTAACAGCTCTCGTAGTCACCGTTGGGGTTATAATTGATGCGGTGGTGGCTTGTCAGTCCGAGTCCGAGTCGTTAATTGTCGTGATTTCTTCATCCGTGCTGGATGCTGGTGTGACGATTGCTCGGCAAATTGGCTCACTGTCACTAGACTACTTGCTCGTCCGCGCCCTCCCCACGTGACTGATTCCCCTGCCCAAGAAAATCTCAGCACAAAATATGGTACCGGGAGGTCATTGTGCTGTTTGCTGGATTGCGGGCCTGAGAACCATGACTCGAGCAGCTCACGGCTCACGCGGTTGTCACTCCTTGCGAGGATTTCGTGCTCTTGAAATTCGAATATACGGCCGGGTCCCGTCGAGTGTGCCGACACCTGAGAGCTAGCGTCTCCCGCCCCACTGCTGCTGCGTGCTCGGCAATTTGCGTACGGGGTAATCTCCCAGTCCTAGGTTACCAAATGTCTAATGGCAGTGAAAAAGGAACTGTCCTTAGAAAAGAAGGCGTAGGTGGTGTTGTACATTAATATTCACTAAAGTAAAAGTAAGTATTTTCACTGAAAACTAGAATTTTAGAAAATGCACGTATTACAAATCACTTGAATGAGGCTAACTATAAGGGTGCATAATCAAAGAGGACGCATGAAATGGTGAAAATAATGAAAAACAATAGAAATTACAAAAGATTAATACTTTTTGATTGTCCGGTTGCATTAATTACAACAGAAAGTCTTTCAGACTTGGCGATTATCTGGTTCTCTTTAATGGATTGTTCACTGTGATTGTCTAGCATGAAATCAAGTTTTTAATGCATGACAAAATCTTATCCACCTTATCCCAAAGATTGTCGATGCGATCGAGATCTGAGCTGTTGACGGGGATAAAAATCAACTGAAGGCCTCTGCGGAGAGGCTGGCTGTTTTCTAAAAGGTCAGATAACGATTGAGAGCGTTTTTATTTTCATACTACTTTAGAAAGATGGACAGCAGCGTTGTCATGTAGAAACACAGTATTCAGTCGGCGTCGGTGAATGTCGTTACAATCGAAAATGTCCTTCACATTGTTCACGAATACCTTGCTGTTGATGGCGTCCGTAGTCGACCGCCAGACTGGTCTTTCTTCGAATTTAATAGCCATCCAAACCATTAACGATCGACAGTTCTTGAAGGTTGCCACCAACGCATTGTGCTCTTTTGGGCCGTCTTTCCGCATAT
>CACRXP010000437.1:103301-120598 GCA_902702965.1 Spirometra erinaceieuropaei | reverse complement strand
CACCGGACACTTTTTCCTGACATCGAAATTGAACAAGAAAACACTATACGGGAGGTAAGCCGGTGATGTATTCGCGACTGTCAATAATCATGCCAAGGACCTACTTATTGCCATAAACAACATGTACCCCGAGTTTAAATGCACAACAGACGGAAACCAAACAACAATTTCTGTTTCCTAGCCCTTCTTAGGCGTTAAAAGGAAGATCAATTGATCAGCCTATCGGTTTTAAAAATGCGCGAAGTCGTTAAGTGCGATGCATGATTTTAGTACCGGTAGGTCTAGACTAAGCATGTCTACTCTCACTTCAAAGGAGTAAAGACCATTTGCTCCAGTGAGACAAAAAACTCAAAAGTTGCTTGCCTCGTAGGGACCCTGGTCAAAAGCAGCCGTTAACTCGGTTTTCTTCGAAATTAAAGTCATTCTTCTGTCAAAAGTTGACAAAATAGTTAGTTCCAAAAAGTTCGTTATGATATTTTTTCCCCTCAGGAGGCGAGAATAGTTCACACATGCGCAGGCGATGATTGCTTTGCACCTTCTTAAATTACAGTGGCGAAAATACCAACCAGAATGAGCTTTGCCATAAGTGGCTTTGAGTCGAAACAGAAGTGTCAGCGCCATAGTACACGTCATTATGAAACTTTAGGGTCCTTTTTAAGTGGCTTCAATTCTTGACAGGTTTTAAACATCTAAGCACAGTTTGTGCACGTCAAGTAAAATGGACTATCCCAGACGCACTGCGCTCTCACGTTTCTGTCACCAGAATTCGCGACAGTAATTTACCAAGTCAATGCATTTGAGAAGACTTTTAGCAAGGAGGAATCAGCGAAATAATTTTTTGCCAACGAAGTATATGGCAAAACGACGTAATCTAACTTAGTCAATTACAAGAAATAGCACATAGTTTCGGTGCTTACCCCTCGTCTCATCTATATACACTTAGCGGGCCAATTTAATTAACAAGAGTAAGGCAGACTCCAGACTCAAGTAAACAACCGCCGATCCTCCCTCGGAGCACAAGGGACAAAAAATGCTCTTTGATCGGCTCTATCGCTGGGTTTGACCGACATTGCGGTTCATTAAATTGAATATGAAGATTAATTGAAAGGTAGTATATTGCAAGCCAAAAACGTGCTTGTGAATGAACAGGCTTAAATGAAAAGCTCTTTTTCCAAGTGAAACTTCAGACTCCGACAAAGTATTGTTGTAAGGCGGTGGACAGTTCAAACGCCTATTTTCCTCTGCCATCCTTTAGTGCGTTAACACTTATTTCTGTCAACAAATCTGTCACAGAATGTTCGAGCGTTCAGGCCCATTTCTTTAGATTCAGCTTGGTTGAAGAATCGAAAATGCCCACTTTTCAGCCATATATCAAGTAACAGATGCAAAACTTCAAAAGAAAGCGATAACGGCAGCTAAGGGCTATTGCTATGTGCATGGGGCTCACAAGGCACATTAGCGCCGCCAATATCGGATTCGCTTGAATGAAACATATTTGCACAGATATCCTTCAAGGCAATTAAGCGTGTTAGAAGCAAGCATCCCAAATAGTTTAGCCGACTCATATGTATTTCAAACCTGGACTCGTAGAAAATGAAACTGCTTGACTGATCGCGCTAGGGACGCAATGGAGGCTATGGTCAATGGTGAGAAAGTTCTGGTTGTGGTTTTCCTGTCGGGTGAATTTGAAAAATTAGGCTACTACTTCAGTTGCCTTGATACTAAAAGTTTTATTATTATGATTGTACCAGTGAAGATGTGGAAGATTAGATTTGTCTCAAATGCCACCTGACGGTTTTACGCCCGCCATGTGCTCAACAAGAGAGCGGGAGCGGGGACGATGACTTGAGAGTGACTTCTTCAATAGTCATACTGGACTTGCGCTGCATCTACCACATAGTCAAGAAGACCAGAGGCGGAGGAGGGTGTAGGTGGCTAGCAGAGCGAAAAACCGCAACTGGGAATGTCACCACAACCGGATATCACCTACTGAAGGCACTGCAGTCGGCCAGTAAGGCCCTCATAGTCGAAATCCTGCCGGACAGAAGGTTTCAAAAAGTTATTATACTGGCTTTTTGAGTTACAGCAAAATACCAAACGCATGTAAATTCCGTTTTTGCCGAGATATCCGTAATCGCCTTCAATGTATGTAAAATTCAGATTATCTTAATGCTGAGGGCATGCAGAAACTACGAAAAAATGTTATTAACATATGGCTAACCTTAGTCGGGTTATAGTACTGAATTATACCTACGGGTTGTCGTTTCTTCTTAATGGCATTTATCACGACTTAGTTAAGGTAGACTATCTTATCTACGTGAATGGAAGAAGTTATCATACTTTTCCTTGCCCTACGAAAAAAATTGCCGGCACCTTCCCCGCGATAAAGATCATTTTCAAGCCGCAACTGGACGTCCTTGCGATACTCTTCGAGGAATGCACAATTGTCAAGTTATAATATGAGAAATAAGGGAATTGGTTTGCGCCCAAAACAGTTTTAGCTATGCCAATTATCTATGGAGCGAACATGCCTTCTGAAAATGGAAGTACACCTTTAAAACGTCCAAGGCATAGTACAGTGAAGAAACAAAAAAATCTGACCAAAGATATCTTAGTCAACCATAAACACAAGTACGAGGACGGTTTTCTCATATGTCAGGGGCTAATTCATAGAAGAATTTAATGTAAAGCTTCGATCCAAACTAAAATTGGCGTGTGCTTTGGAGACATTGCAAAAACTGGTATGCTGAAACATGCATCAGTACTTATTCATTGCGTCAGGGTTTGAATAGCCTGATTAGTGAATAAAGCATCTGAAAAGAATGTCAAGGAACGCATTCAGAAATATATAACTTTTATGAGAGCAAGATTCGAAAAAATTAACGCAAAAGTTTGCAAACGTTTTTGCTGCAAATGTCAGAGAGAATTGCTGTTGCATCACAGCTAAATAAACATGCACTACGCACCCAAAGATAGTTCAGTTAGTATACTTTGTCATAACCGGCTGGGCTGGAGAAAGACTGCTTTCCGACGGACATGATGCTTTGCTGAGTATGCTGTCTGGACATCATTTATAAGCTCCTGAATGGCTGTGTCTGGAAACAGCAGCATGGACTGCAACCGAATCGTAGTGCCATTTATGAATATGATCATCGTTGTGTCGGATGGTTTAGATAATATTCGTGACAGTAGAAGCTGAAGGGTCAAAAGGCGTTATTACCCATCCGTTAACTAAATCGAACGGATTTCATCGTTCTTGATATTCTTCTAAATGCTCAGAAGACAGCCGGCGAAATGTTCCATAGAATCATAGGATTAGCAGGTAAAGCATTGCTACTGGGGATGGATGGTGAACCCTTTTCAAATAGCTTTCTTGCTTGCCAATATTAGTGCCACATGCACTGAAAACGGTCTGAAACTAAAGGACAGAGATTCGGTGTTTTATAACAGTTGGAAACCTTCGGCCTCTTCCAAGAACTTATCGGCATACCTTCTCCGACAACAAATAAATGAATCCTGAGAGTTCTACAGAATGCCAATGGAAACTTAGCTGTTTGTCTTTTGTCTTTGTCGATTTTCGAATAAGGGGTTTTGGTCATACCATTTTATAAACATCAAATAAGAATAGATTCGCAAAACTGGTGCCTTACAGTCTGTTTGTAGGCATTGTTTTTCCAATGATATTTATTTTTCACTTGTTTGTGTGCCGACTTGGATATGAGGCATCAACGTTAAAAATGTTCTTCTGGCATGAAGATTAGCGGACCATGTTTTGGACTAGCCAAAAACCTGTTTTACGGGGACTTTCCTGCAAAAAATGCAGGTTTTTGGTACTTTGCTGATGAAAACTTATAATTTTTATTTGGGAAGTAGAATAAAAAAGGAAACGGGTAACTTTTCTTCGCGCAGGAATTTAAAAGACATGTAGCGAAGTCGCATTGACATATATGTTACGAGTTTTTTGTCATCTGTGCTAAGGAAAGTTCTTTGCTTCTAGCTAATGATGAACTACTGGGTAAACACAATGCCCCTAAAGGATCCACTAAGTAAGTAAGCTGACGTGCACTTAAATCGCGTAATATGTTGTGGTTAAAGTGGTCGTAGGGCATTCTCCTGCACATTCAGGAGCTAGACTGACAAAAACGTGTGAGATGATTTTTGCGAGTACCTCGTGAATATGCAATTGTGTTTGAAATTGCCAAAGTCGCAGGATAAAACGTTTTCTGTCAGAATTATTATTGCTTTTTGGAACAAAAATTGCGCCTAAGAAGTGCTGATAAAAAAGTGCCTCCTCGTTTAGTCGAAATTATATGAGCTTTTGTCAAGGCTAAAGAAATACTTAATTAGACCATTTACCTGTAAATAATTTTAGTCGCATAAACCAGCGCAATTAATAGGCATGATATACGACAGTCACTAATATAACAAATTGTCCGTTTACACACTAATGCTTATTTCCACCGTCAAATAGGTTTCCCGCCAAAAAGTAAAAACATATCCGTAGAAACAAGCTTTTATTGCCAGCCACATATGGCTAATAAATATAATTAAATATTTCAGAAGGGTTGTTCGTTGGTCACTGTGTTATTGAGCAGATCCATTTATGCTGGCTCCTTAACAAAACAAACGATGTTTAATAATTCCGATTCAGACATGCAAGCCATAAAAGGGGTATGGTTTTGATAGTTTCGCCCTGTTTACACACTAATATCGTCACGACTCCCGCTAATACCATCCTGTAAGTCAGTATCTGATGTTCGTATAAATTGCGCAAGGAAATATAGTTGTAGCGGAAATGATACCTGACAATGGCGTCAAAATCATCTTCGCTTATTGGATGTTTTATTGTCCTTCCTTAGCTGTAGACACTATTAAACCTTAGAGCAGAGGTGGTATGCATTCCGAGGCAATATAATGAAAACGGAAGAGGTTCTTCGGAAAAGTCGACCTGTATTCGGGCACTTTCAAGTTGATTACGCCAACGTCTGACGAAAAAACCCAAAAATTCATGAGCGAAACCCGACCTTTTTTCAAAAAACCCTCTTTATTTTTCATTATAAAGGTTTTTTAAATTGTTGCAATGCACAAAGTTAAGCCTTATTTGAGCTTTCCCATATTGTACATAAGCGTGGACAGCTCGTTCGTATACAAGACATAGACGAAGGCAAAATGTAACTATTTTGTGCTGACTTCTATATGACCAGTAAAAGTGGGCCTCAAAAAATAAACTTCATTCTTAACTGAGCTTAGAACGCCGTCTTCACTCTGACTAAATCGGGAGAAAGAATGTTTTTAATTCACGGTAAAAGTTTGTATGTGAACGTTAGTATTTGCGGTATGTACTGCAGCAATTAAAGTTTGACGAGGAACGCCATCTTGCCTACTGAATTTTATAGTTCCCTAAGTTCAGTGCTTTGTTTTGTAGCTAGGTTGACAGATAAATGATGCTTTGGAAAACATTTTGACCGAGATATTGTTTTATTCTCATACTGGCTCAAATAACCTTTTTGAAATTCCATATCCCTATCTAAACTGAGCAGTATAACTAACTGGTATTATGCGAAAACCTAACTGAATGAATGGGCATTAAGATGTTTAGAAATCATAAGATAGTATGTACCATGCGTGCCATCCATAAATTTATCGCAGGTCAAGTTGCCCGATGCATTTGATAAAAGAGGACCGTCGAAATAAATGCAGTCTAAGTCACATTAAGCTCTGTCAACAACAATGATACAAGCGGTTACCGATCGATATTCGCAGATAACATTGTTAACCAGCATTCTTTTGGTCACTACCTATGAGAACGCGCGTTAAAGTTGTAGGTTAAACATCGTGCTTCTGCTGACTTGTCGATTACCCAAGCCAGACATAATTGAGGTCTGATACAAGCGAAGATGCGGATTCCAGGAACTAGCTAATAAAAATTAGAAGTGATCGCTGGAACAAGAGCTTTACTGGCCCGACTTTTCGGATTCTTGCTCGAACCCATCATGAAAGACAGTGTGAGAAACGGGTCTGTCATTGTCCCTGATTATGTGTTCGAGCGAGAATCCGGGACGTCAGGCAAATAAAGCTCTTGCTCCAGCGGTTGCTTTTACCTCTTATAATTAGGGTCTGTCCAAAGTTCCGTATTAATCGGGGCTTTTCCTGTGATTGTGAAACGAAGTAAGATGTTATGCATTAAACCCTTCTGCACCCGCCTGTTAATAATAATTACCGTCTGGCTTACATAACTATTAAGTACTCCAAGTCGGTTTTCCCGTAAAAAGACGTGAAACTATTTCGGACCACCAGCTTTGCTGTGGCAATTAGAATTTTCCTCGCCATTAGCGAAATTAAAAAACCTAATGGAGGACAGCCTTGCGAAAATCAGCAACTGTCAACTAAATGCCTACTCAGCTGTCAGATCTTATGTTAGCAAAAGGGGGCACAATGAAGCAAAGCTGTTGTTAATATTTTGATTATCTCCTACTGCGACCAAAATTTATCCGTTTATTAGAGGTCCAACAATGCTATAATATGTAAAAAAACTCACATGAACGGCATGGGAATCGTCACCGACACCGCTCCCAAGGATTTAGAGATGTCCGTTTTTGAGCCATCACTATAATAAGTATCTGGTCTTATTGCACTATCGTACATTGTCTCGCATTGACCGACAGCCAAACTTAGGGGCAAAAATGAGCACAATATATAAGGAATAGAATGATCAAAATTAAAACTTCGACAGGCGTTGATCAGCAAAGGGTTTAACTGCCAACTTAAAGAAATGCACGTTCCTGCGTCCGGAGTTCCGCTTAGGTCAAAAAGGTGTGGTGGCAGTGATGCGGTAAATGATTGATCTGCAGTATTCAGCACTTTATTGGCAAACAATAGTTAACTAGTTGTGGAAATATCTGCAGGGTGAAGACTGACTTATTTGGCACCAAGTTGCAAATTCTATTGCGTGAATATTTTACTTGGCATAAGCTAAGGTTTACATTTGCGACTAGCATTCACTTATCATTCCTAAAAGCCACATGCCTGTAGATACAAACAATCAAAAAACAGCAAAAAATTCAAAGGTCTAAGGATCTGCATTTTTGCGTAATAAAATGTGTTTAAAGCAATCTTTCAGACACATTTTTCATAATGTACCCTACCCTTGCAATCCCTAAAGAAAGTAATAATAGGCCGTAAAGTATATGACAAATGTTTATCAGCATCGATAGTTTGCCTGTGTTTTTAAGGCAAATACGCAGGATGACGAGGTTGGAGAAAGGAAGGAGGAGGAACTCCTCTCGCCCCTTAGTTAAAACATGAAGCAGGCAGACAAATATGTCCTGCGGCTTTTGGCTCTTTCCTCGTTAGAGGCATGCAGACTAGGCTACAGCAGGCAAGGTTTATTCGAGGTATTGTAATTTCAAAAAACATGAGAGTCTGGACTAGCTTCGCAATGGAGACCCCACACGGCTTTTCTTGGAATCTAAAAGCCACATTGAAGTCTTCTGTGGGAACAGTAGTTACCGGTAAGTGGAATAAAAAGTGTCGTTTATTTAAGTGGCGAGTAATTGATAACAGTTATGAAGGATATACAAAAATAATACGGCACCCTCTGTTTTAACGATAAAGGTTCCGCAGTCGAAAGATATGGTTTAAAACAGCTCAAAGTAAGAACCAGTCTGAAAAATATTAAGGTTAAACACCTGCTACAACTATTCCGCGCAAAGTTATAGGGAGTGATACATTTCTGGCAGCATTAGCTTCTGGTTGACAACAACCAAAATCTCATAATAAGTTAGATGGTCATCAACATTTTCATTTTATTAGGAGATAATCTGTGCCCTTGGGACAACGAATTTGAGTAAGTATTTTTCGGCTTTGGCTTAGAGGTTCATAATTTCATTCAAGCAGAGTGTTATTTACTGCCAGAAAATGGCTACTTTATATTCTTGGTCAAATAGGGGACAGGTGGTAGCTGGTAAATGTATGGTGAAATTGATTTACTTAATTTTTAGCTAACCCCCGTGATCAGTTCCGTGAACTATGACCTCATGTTTAACTGAAATCTTCTGGATGCATGCCAGTTGATCGATTATACCGAGTAATATGCAGCCCAGAATGCTAAAAACCAGACATGAAGTCTCTATTAATAGTTGACAACGGGTGCAAAAACCTTGCCAACGAATGTTTTGCATTTTCTGGCAATTTTAACAAATTTCGCACGGTTTCGAGTAAACTGACAATTCTGCATCATGAAGGAACATCACAAATGGCATCCTAAAATACTATGTCAGAAAATAACACATTTGGTTGAAGAGGTAACGGTAATAGATGAACGTGCGGGCTAATTAGCTTACAGTACAGTCATTAAAACGACCGGTATGAAATCCAACATAAGCCTCTATAACTAACCATAATAGAAGATTAACGAAAATGGGGCATTTTCCATTAGACAGAATAAGTGACCGAACCTCAGGCAATGGAAAATCAACGTGAGCAGCTCCTGCTCTCTAGGTCCTTTCAGCAGCTCTGCTAGCGCCTGCGCAGTCGAACTTTGGCTGGCAATTTCGGAAAAAAACCACCGCAGTTTACGTTGTTTCGTTAATAATTAAAAGAAGTTTGGTTTTTTGGAGACTTCGGTCGAGTGGTCTACAAAATATCCTCAGTAACACTTATGTTGCAAAATAAGTCCGAAAAGTAAATTATTTTTTTTCGCTGTTTCTAGTGTCCTCCTTAAATTACTTTTTTCTGTGTTGTTAAGGAAGAACCAAGCAACACGAGAGCCTATCTCCACGGTGGAAGGGGCAAACTAGTGTCGATTTGTTTCCGTTATCTAGGGTTAGCTAGACAGTTTTCCCCACAATTAAGAAATCGTACGCCGAACAAACGAAGTTTCGACAGAGATGGTGTCAAAATTCTGAGATATTCCAAATGTTTTAGGTAAAAAAGTTCGCAATTCATGTGGCGAGGGTGCTACTATCTAATTTTAATGAGTGCCTACTTTTTGGTAGTTGTAAGGCGTCGAGAAACGGAGTCGGCCGAACAAACGAATACACAATTTCTACGATAGCTTAACAAACATGGCGTCAATAATTCATCCTAAGCGCTTTCATTACTCCGGCACGATGCTGACAAAACATTCAGACGTGTTGGGCATGCTTTGTGTCGTTGCCTGAGGTAGTTGCGAGTGTTTATTTTCCATGTGCGATATCTTAAATTTAATTCAGATGAAAATGAAGGCTCCCACTTGAGATCCGATAGGCGAAATGCGTGTTTGGCAAGTCTCTACCAGGTATTCATGCATGGGCAAAACAATAAACACGTTTTGGGTGTGCCACATACTGCTGGTTTTGATGACAACACTTTAAGGCCTCAGCTAATACGTGTATCTTCTCATGCGTCCTCTTTTCGTAGGTGGATTATCGTTTGATGGAGTGTCACAAAGACGTCATTCATGGGTTCCTTCATCATGCAGTACTGTCAATGGAATTGGAGATATACTTTCAACTATTAATGATTAAAAGTTGCTAAAAGTGGCTGAAAGTCTTGTTCTAGGTATATTTTTGCAAAAGATGCTTGCAAGAAACAAATGATTTACGTATAATTTTGAAATCCTTGTCAATCAAGCTATATGAACCTGCGGAAGGTAAATGTACATTTCTATCGGCACTTTCAGGCTGTCTAGCTGGTTAAAACCCGAATTAGATAATAAAGCTGCGGTAAAGAAAGGCGGCTGAGGTGAGGGGACTGAAGAAAATATGTTGGTTTAAGGGTTGGACGGGCTTATGTACGCCGATATGCATAGAAGTGTTCAGAAAGACCAGTCAGAGTCCTGGTTATGGAAAAGTTTTGTGTATGAGGGATGAGTATGTTTTCACGCAATAGTCAAAACTTTACATGACTCAGCACACGCATGCACATCTCAGAGCAGACAATGCAGACATCAGCATTTTACCTACAGAGTCGCTAACACACAATGACGGGTATCATTCAGGACATAACATCCGAAATTAGAGTCCGTTAACTCGTGAAATACATGGGCGATGGCCGAGCGTGCTATACACTGATGGACTGAGTACACGCTATGATAAGGAGTGAGTGACATTCCTCATCAGGCTTAATGACTAAAATCCAGGCAGCCCCTCCCGTGAATTTCACCTATTCATCCGATATGTGTTCGAAAATGTAATTTTATCGTGCAAAATATGTTTCTAAGTAGTTTTATTAGGGAAACACGGTGTATGTTTTGACGAAAAGCAACGTTGCGCTTTATGGAAGAAGCTTTTCAAGTTAACATCTATCGCAGGGCACATTTATAAATCTGTGGGTTTTTGTCTATTAGGAAAAATCGAGCTAAAATAAAAGGATTTACCAAAATAACATTTACCGATTTAAAAGCTGGTTCTTGTTCCTCGTAATTTAAGTTAACCAGATTGTAAACAAGCGCGCTGGTTTCCAAAAAGCAAAACCAATTTTTCTAAAAAAATGTGCTTTATAAAGCTGATGAGAAAACTTATGCCCGCAGTTTAACCTTTGTTTTAATATTCTCACTGCTTTACTCACTAACCGGCATCATGACATATGGTCTTGTGAAAAATTATATTTTTAAGATGTCGCCACGAGCGTCTCGAAGAATATAAAACCAGATAATTTACATAGAGTTCTCGCAATAAAATTTTAATACACAAACTCAAGCATTGAGCAAATTAACGCTAGCCGTACCTAACATTTCAATACTCTGTTTAATTAAACTCACGTTTTCAGGTTAATCTTCGTAGCTTAGTTGGCTACATCGTTGTCTGTACTAAAGCCTTCCCCTTGCTGCCTTAAATTCGATCCTAAGCGAAGCGCCGAGCTTTTCACAGTTGGTTCAATATGAATACTCAGTGTAGGCTATTTACTTCAGCTGTATGTAATATAATTTCTTAGTATTGCGCTTATTTAGTGTTATTTACTAAAGCCTCGTGCATCTCTACTAATCGCCAACGCGGCGAATTTTTGCGTTATCAGTTATCCCAAACTTTCAAGAAAAGTTTTACTTCTAAACAATGAATTATTATTTTCAATGCTCGTTCTATATTTTTTTTAACCTCGCGATCGCTCGTGGACATCTAGGAGACTTGGCTGCTACCTTTAAGCTCGTGTCCGATCAGTTAATGCTTTTTTCGACAGCTTGCTCAGATTTCACGATTTAATTCACCTACGGCTTTTGCCCGCCGTATTCTTACATAAACGCACAGTTATTTAAAAATAATTTTATGAAATTATGGGGTCCAATTTTCATAAAATTTATGATTTTCGAAAGTTTATTTTATTTGGAAGATAGAAGCAAAATATTGACATCACACATATCTGTCGAAGCCGAATTCCTCAGGATAGTGACATGATAAGGTTTTACCAGTCAAGATCGTGTTTGAGTTTTTTCAAAGTTTCTTTAGTAACAATTGGTTACTTGCTGATTTGAAATGCTAAATATTTTATTAACAAGTAAATACGGGTTAACGGTATAATAAGTAAGCCTTTCAAAAGAAATAAATGACCGTTATAACTGACCTAGCATGCCAAATTATCATGGTTCACTTATCAATATCTGTTGTATCGTATTTCTACCTTACTGAATTTTCTTCATTATCTAACCAAAGTAACTGCGCGCAGTTGGTCACGTCTTTTAACAGACGCTTTAGTACACCACCTTTGCCCACTGTTTGTTATAAAACGAAGAACAGAAAACAGATGGGCTTGCCGGATATATGACGTGGGCTTTATGGTCACTGCGCCTTTTGCTGCGTACCCAGATTATGGGATATCTGTCATGGTAATACTCGTTTCATTGCACCCACGAGAGTTACTTTCCCAGGAAATAATCTGTTTATGGGTGGACATGTTCACAACCCAAAATACAGAGGAAACACCTAAAGTGCTTCATCGTATTAGAAGGAGAATCGCCTTTTTACTACCCCTAGCTTCTGAACAAACTTACTAATTAACCAGCACGAATTTCTTGATCTTAACTCGATCTCTTTAGAGATTTGGCATTATAATCAAAAGATTGCTTTCAGTTGGCAAATAACCGCGATGTTATAGGATTAAAATCTGGCACATTTATATTGAAGTACCACTACGGCTTAGATTTGAGGCCTTCGGTTCATATTATATATAGGCTGGACGGGACAAAGGAAATGCCTTATACGGCAATTTGAGATGTTATCGTGGTTTTGGAAAAAAAAGTTTTAAAAACAAAAGTGCTTTAACACACATTGACATACTGCACAATGACCAGCCGCCCGCGTGCTCTGGAAAGAAGCTGTTGTCACCTTTCATTTATTTCCATCAAACAACACACCAGTTATCATGAAGCTTCAAACTTTGTTCTCATTCCGTAGTCGTGCAGTAATACTGGTAACTATTCTAAGAAAAATGTGCAGACGCAAAGTACTGCATTCACTGGGCCTGATAGAGACTTTTATGCATTGGAGAGGAGGTGTAAATATAGTCGAATCAAACAAAAATAAAGTTAACAGTTCTCTTATTATCTAACATCATGTTTTTAGGTTTTTGCGTGCGAATCGGCAATAAACGAAACTTCAACATTTAAATAGCAGGCTTGAATTGAAGCAACTTAGGGGATTAGACGTTCATTTATGGGAAGATCTTTTAGTATAGTTTGATTTGAGTACATTGTCCAAAATTGTATGATTTATCGTACCGAACAAAAATATGAGCTAGAGTCGAAGGAAGTTTACATCTTTTGGGTAACTGAATGGTATCTTGACGCAAACCAAACAAAAAACAAAACTCAGAATCGTCGCTGGGTTCGCAAGGCCTGGATTAAACATTGTTTACGTATTGCTCAGACAGTTTGCAATGTGATCGAACATTGAAAGCAGACAAGCCAGGATGTTCCATCCAAAACGTCAGAATTTAACAAGGATCTTTGCAACAGTGAATTTTCAATAACAGAAGGCAAGTAGAATTAGGCTAAATAGTCATCTTAGCAATTACCTTTATCAGTTTTCTTATGGCATAGACATTATAAAGCAGGCCTTTTCCATTTAAAGCAAATTCGAATACTCATTTTGACACCTACAATTTCTTTGTAATGTCCTTAGTTGAATTCGCGCATTGTTTGCGACAGAAGAGTAGGCCAGGTGTGCGCTAAGAAAACGTCTGTAAACTTTTAACCAAACAGTCAACAAATAAAACACATATAAACCTCTATCCTTCTTTTGGCTGGCCATATCCGTGTGTATCCTCAGGGGATATGAGCGTGAGTAGGCAACGGTGTGCATTTTCATGGGTAACAGCAAGGTCTTTAGTCACCTTTCGGAGAGTTCTTAAGTTGTGTCCTTGAGCATGTAACTGAACTTCCACTTATGTAAGAAGTGAAAGGGAAATTGGTCACGAAAATTCTGGGTCTATTATCTGTAAAAGAAAGACTTTTTCTGGGTATACTTTTTCGAAACATAGTTTGTCAGTCCAGCTATGGAGGGCATTTTAGCCTTAAAACTGATTTAAAATACTTTAGTAAAATACATGCGGCCCTATGTAACTTTCATGTCAAATTTCTCCAAACCCTTACACATTCATATTATATATAAAATTGAAACTCTGACATCGGTTTGCTCAATGCATCACACGTGGTTGCACATTAGTTCGAAAACGTCTATCACGAATGCGAGCCTTGAATGCTTCATTGGGTGCCAGCTGGCGCTTTTTTAAATTAAGTCTGTTCCCCAGCACACTGCTGTACCTTATAATCCTGATTTGCAGGACTTTAACCTGGAAGTGCAACTTAATAGCAGATGGTTTCTTGTTCAGATCTCGGCAGCACACTGCTGAAAACCGGTAAGTGTTTAACAGTAGTCAGGAGAGGAAACACTTCAATAAAACACGAAATGCATCTTTCACTACTTGCCTTGGGCTGCTTTCGAATGTAGAATACTCGTATTGAGATATAATGAAACAGAACATGATCCAAATTTATGCCAGGGAAACGATTGTGAAGGAACTTTGTTAAGAGGAACAAAGGGTAGAGAACTTAGACAAGCTGAATAACCAAAATCCAAACGGTCGGTTCAAGTATACTCAAATATCGTATATTATATTTTTAGTTGAACAGGCCCTTCAAAAAGTTTTTTCTTCTGTAACTTCCGTTTAAGGTGATGATATCAACTACATGCATGTGAACTGACTTAACTTTCAAACGATCAAGTTACAGGGAGTATATTTATATAAAAATAACCCTCAGATTAAGTAAAGATGTCATGTATGTTTAGAGTATTAAAGGAAAAATTCTGAGAACACGGCAAATTGGTTACGTCTTTTAAAAATTACTATAACTTAAAACTTTGACTTATACAAAAAGCAGGATCTTCTATATCAAATAATCGAATTATCAAATTGAAAACCAGATGCTGCTGATAAAAAATTCAATGAAGTTTTGAGGGCTGCCGGACTCTACCGTTGTCGAAAAGCATTCGAGAATTTTAGCAAGTCAGTTAATTCCTAGTTCAGAGAAGGTGGTTTGCTACTAATCGCAGCCACCAATTAAATTCGAATTTCATAGTCATTAATCGTCTTCCTGGTATGTGACTTTATGAAAACGTTTATTTCTGCGACACGTACACCAAGAATGTCAAACTTTGACTATTTTCGCCTGGTCAGCTGCATATCGCGAAGTGTAAAGACTAGGTGATTTCGTCAACTCTCCAAATATCATTTTTAAAACTTTGCCGAGCATCAAAGAGCCGACTGGTTACTTTAATTCATAGGTTTTCGAGTTCCGTTTAAGAGGGCCCTTAATGGTTGCTAGGCCTATGCATTTTTACTCAAGCAGCTGGTTGCATGCAAATTTATGGTATGAGCTTCGACTAACTTAATTTACTGATTCAGCTTGAATTTTAGGTCCTTTGTTATTTTTTATTCTCCTAGAAATGCTCTTCTTTCTGACGGACTCGATATCACTTTCATTTGTTTCATTTGTATCTCTATCTTTCCTTTATATACGGAACGATGCAGTTTGTCCGGTTTTCCGATAGCTTACTATGGTCTGTGCGTTTTTTATATGCCATATGCTCCCGTTTTGCTTTTGGTATCAATATTAAAGCACGTCGTTCGTTCCACAAATGCAATAAAGCTGAAAGGTATCAGTCGGCACACTTCAGTTATTTAAGCCTTAACCGTATGCCTACCGTTTTTTCAAAAAAACTTCCAGCCTAGTTGCGCCTAACAATGCCAAGGACGTCTTCACGCCTTACAGTTTAATCTTAGAAACCTATTTGTCAACGTGCCCAGAGCTCTGGAATGTAGATTATAAATGCATATATATTGCTAACACAGATAGAGTAGCGTGATTATCTAATTATCCTTCCTTCTGGGATTCCCGCGTTAAAACGTCACAAACGCCGATGTTCTGTCAGGGAGAAAGAATGACACGAAGCAAAAAAGAGGAAGCAAAGGCAGCAAACGCATGGAAATATGTATCTAGTGAAGACGGAGCGCTCATCGAAAGGGGGTATTTGTACCTAAGCGTTTTATGTTGAGTCACCTGGGGTGCGTTTCAAATTCACATATGACAGTAACGATGTACCTAACACATCAACATCGGCATACACACCTCTCTACAATTTTGTTACCTAGGGAACACATCTTCACTACCGTCTGTGGTAACCGGCAGTTGGTAACGACTCAGAGAGAGAAAGAGCCGTTTTTCGGACTTTCCTTATTTCCTCTCATAAACTCAAGTTCACCCAAGTTTGAAATGTCTGCACTGAGCTATAATTAGTGAGGGTTTTAGCTGACTGAAGCTTTCTATGCTACATCAGCTATTGCCTGCAGCCCCCATGTCTGGAATGGTGAGGATGACTAGAAAGACCGCGACTTTTTGACATTTACTCGTCTATACGTTCTTCGGCAAAGGTGGGGGGGGGTCAGAAAGAATGCGTCGAGGCAGGCCAACATTGAGGACAGCGGCCGGCGAGCAAATAGGCGCTTTTTTAACATGTGCGCATGTAGTCGTGTACTCAAGTTGATGACTCTTCAGTTGTCGGCCTTCGCCCGAAATCCAGCATCTTAACCTTTGCCTACAAACACACGGCTCCTTCCCTTCAGGTGCGAGTGCGGAAGACAGGTTTATATGCTTTGTGCTGACTGCCTTTTTTTATAGCTTTTTTTACCTGACAGAAATGAGAATGCTACATTAGAGTAGAAACACATTCTGTGTAAAAATACGTTCTAGCAAACAAGCCACAAAAATAAATGACAGATTTCGAGGTATCACCACTAATCATGTAAATTTCAGTAAGTTGGCTTAATCAGTCTTGCCAGCGTGGGCAATATACATAGAAAGGATTAAACCAGCCTCAGAACACAGACACTAGTTAAAAGCGCACACACGTGATTCACATAGTTTCCACAGGCGGGAAAGATTTATACCCTAAATGAAAACGGGGGTTCTCGTGAAACATCTCGCATATCATCCCAGTTTTGGGTGTTGTGCCAAAAATTTTGTAAGAAAGTATTTAAAATCTGCGTAAGGTCCACAGAAATTGAGCTGTTTGAGGACAATCCAGAAAGTAGAATAAGTATTGGAGATGGGAGTAGTAAAGTCTTAAACTTTTTAATTTTTTCGCCGATCGACGTACAGAGTACAATTTTCGGCCCAACCGCCCTAGGCTCGGTCGGAAAGCTAATAGCAATAGTTTAAACTAAAATTCTCCAACTTCAGCGGAGGAACCGCAAACCGACTAACAGACAGATAGCCCTGTTCAGGTATCGATCAATTTAGAATGCTACTTGCAAAGATAACAGTCGAAAATTCAGGCATGTGTTTCGTCGCTTGTATTTCACCTGTCGCCTCCAAGTAAATCTTCATTTCGGTGTATATTAGTGCGGCGAAACAAAACCTTATGGATGAAATAATAGAAAAACGGCAATTGGCGACAAAGGCGAGGGTTTGATTTAGACTCCTTGACGACGACTTATAAGTCAGAAATAGGCATGCCAGTCTTCCTTGTCTTGTCGACATTCTCCTTCTGCCTACACTTGTGGCTACTGTGTGACTCTCTGTGGAGTTCTTTATCAAAGCCCGGAGCAAAATGGGACAAGAATGTGCTCTAACTTGACCGCCCAGTCGAATAAACCTAGTCCAGCGACCGCATCTTCCTGGAACTCACCTCTTTTCTTCCGTCGGCGCTTCCAGAGAGAGAGAGAGTAATGCTTTATTTTGAAAATAACTTTCAAAACTTTCAGCAAAAACGGTTCTCCAGTACACAGTGATTACCATAGAGATTAACAGGTATTGGACAGGTGGA
>CACRXP010000437.1:53655-67701 GCA_902702965.1 Spirometra erinaceieuropaei | reverse complement strand
TCAGCGGTGAATACACCTTATACCACGTGCAGATGATGCGATAGTTTACGTAGTTACGCTGACTATGCGGCATGTAGAGCTAACTATATCTTGCTGAAAGATGTGTCGACGCCCTCAGAGATTTGTGGGCACAAATGAAGTTTCGAAGCCACTGTTTTTTCAATCTTTCCGTTTAAGAGGGCAAACGCCGCGAAAAAATATTGGAAGGCGTGACCAGTACTTTCGTGCTGTAGATGGCCTTCTATTCCCTGCCTTTTAGCAAATGAAGAATGCATTTAAAAACTTGAGGATTCCTTAAGAATTGAGAGTTGAGTGCAATAAGCGTATTCAGAAAAGTGGGAAATGGTCTGAAGACAGCAAAGATGAAAAGCGATTTCAAATATTCTGAGCATGATGGCGCCTAAACGGACATCACCTACTAGTATTCGTCGTGTGCTTGTGAAATTAGGCTTGCCTCATGAATGAAGCATATTTGAGTACTTCCTTTGACTGTCTACAGTAAATGCAGACCGAATGCTTACAGCCTAGTCACCTGCTTTTTTCTGAAGCTGTGTAGCCTTCAAACAAGCCTTAGAGCAGTCTTGGCACTATTTCTCACAAGAGCATTCAGACAAGGTAAAAAAATCGCATGTGCTCTCTAAGTCCACTACTGTTCTATGGTCTTGATGATTTGTTATCCTCTTTGACGGCTCTTTTCAGAAACTGCGGGCTATAAGTCTTCAGGGCATACGAGAAGCCACCTCCCCGGGCCAAATGGGCTATTCTATGAGTGGAAGCATATCGGACTTTTGCTAGCCAACGTTGGGCCTTTTAATTATTTTTACCTGTAGATGTTGGCGATCTAGACGGCCAATGTGACATAAAAATTAGTACGCTTACCGAAAAACCGCATGAGATATAAGACAGTCAGAAGCGGTCTTTTCATTGTCATCTCCTGATTTCTATCTCTTTAATTTCCCTTTATGTGGCCGCAGCCATAATTACTGAATGTCCCATGTTTCTCAGAACAGCTCTTCAGTTTTGGTGTTCTTGTAGGTTTTAGATGAAGTTTGAGACAGTGGACGTAGTGAATGCTTAAAAATTCGGTGTTTTATTTTAAATTTAGGTGACTTGGTTGTTTTAGACCAAAAACAATACGAATACAATTTGACTCCAAATGGAAAACCCGTTAAGTAGTCAACACACCTAAGCCGTTCATTTAGACGGCAGTTAGACAGATGATATGCCAGTAGTTCTTTAAGCATGGCATATCGTAAAGTGTATTACTCTGGGCTTTTATGACCTTTATTTTACTTGGAAGATTTTGAAAAAGGAACATATTTGAAAGTTGAACAAACACTATCAACTGCTTGCCGTCTTTTTTCCCAAATATCGTAAGGTCAAAAACTTGTGCTTTCATTACATACTGGCGTTTGTTCAATTTGCAATTGGATCCTGAACTATTAGGTAGTAATTCATACGTCTTCAAATGATTTGAAAATATTATGTTATTCAACTCTTCGATTGCAGATTTGTATGTTTGACGCAAATGAGCCTAAATTTACCCCCCCCGCGCAAGCACCCTTCTTTCGTAAACTCATTCGTGAAGATGGCCCATTGCAATCCGCTGCACATTCAAGAAGTAGATTAGATTCGATAACACATGAAATGTCATGAGTTATCGTAAGAAAATCCGTGTAACGCAAGATCGAGGCAAATTGTTTTCCCTAAAGGCTTATAGAGGTGAAAAACGACCGTTCTTAAAATACGGCCGTAGTTGGTTTTCTAAATTAATATTTGCTAACGCACAAACAATTAATTTTCTTGAAAACTACAATTCCGAAAAAAATGAGTACATCACAAATCCGCTCAAATAGGGCTAACTAGAAGGATGCAAAAGATGGAGAACGCAAAATATGGAAAAGGTAATGAAAAATAATATCTAAACAAAAGATCAGTATTACGTCGATTGTTCATTTGCGTTAAACACATCGCAAAGTCTCTCAGATGTAGAGCTAGTACGATTGTCTTGAATAGATTGTTCAGTGTAGTTATCTAACACAAAATTAAGCTTATCTTGCATTGAAAATTCCTTCTTTGCCTTGTGCCGATATCTGTTCATAAATGCATTATTTTGTAAAATTATGACATCCATATGACGTGGATTGATGTCATTATAGCCGTAAATATCTTTTTCAATGTTGACAAACTCTTTGCTGTTGAGGGTTTCCTTTGTCGACCCACTAACTGGCCGCTCTCAGAATGTAATAGTCATTTATACATTGACTGTTGACAGTTATTGAAAGGTTTTCGTCGGCTTGGTATGCTCTTTCGGAAAGTTCTTTCCACATATAAGCATCGGAGTTAACTTCATAGGCTTGTCTAAAATTAAGACCCTGCTGCTAAGGTAAATGCTCTTCCATAATAAGGGCCGGTAGTTAATTTATTTCTTGACAAATAAAAACGATCATTAATATGTTTTCTGCTTAAAAGCGGCTTAGTTACAGCCTTTTGTTGATGTAGCTTACACTCAGTCTCTTTTTTCTTAATTATTTTCATAGAAGGCATCAGCGAATGTTTCCTGTGAGTGGTCTTTATGGGCATATGATGATACTTTTTGTGCATGCTGAATAAAGTTCACGTCTTGCCTACTTGTAGACCGTTTTGGGCCAATATCCTCATTTCTGAGCACGATCCTATCATTAATTATTCGCCACAAAGTAACCTTGTCAATACTAAAAATACTTGCTAGCGACTCACGCAACAATCCCCCTGCTGCTAATTTCCGTATTCTTTCATAGTCGACTGCTGATGGAAATTGTCTGAACGTCTTTATCATACGGCGTGATACAGCAAAATAACAGCATGTCGCGAGTACTTAATATATATTTGTTTACGCCTAGTAATTTTTCGTGTAGTAAAACATGTTACTGTTAACCAAGTTTTTTGCCGAGTTTTATGGCACTAAACGACATAACTTTCTAAAACGGAATCTTAAAAGCTGATTTTGGCCCCTTTTTCCTGAAAACAATGTAATTTGTCAAACTCATCATCATATAATTTTCATGAAGACGAAATCAAACTTCCCGTTTCCACGAGGAACTTACCTCATACATCGCCTGTTTATATTAATCGTCTTTGACAGGACAACTCACGTAAACATAGTGTTTTGATCTACGAATTTCAATAGCGTAGGAAATTACCTGCATATTTAGAGAGAGCAGATTTTGCCCAAATCTTGGCTGTTTTTTCATGACGTTAATTCCCTCCGTTAATTAAACAGCTTTAGATCTAACAGAATGTTGCAAGGATATATGTCTAGATCGCTCAAAAATACATTTATAATAGCCGTATTAATTTGTTAAGTTTTAGCGCATATTCCTCTTAGGGGCGCTGACCAACTGAAAATTATACTCACGAGAAAAGAACATGTGGGAGGCCCACCATAAAGAACGTTTGCCAAAGAAGAAGGAAAGCATCCTTAAGATCAGATGGAAGTCAGCAACAACAGTGGGGTTTACTCTGACAAATAATATCTCACTCTTGCCAAGTATCACTGCTGCAGGTCTGTACCGTTCGTTTGCGCGGCAGAAAAAAACCGCATTGTCTGTTAGTGTACATCCTATCTAATATGGTTTGGAAGTTATTTGTTTTCCTGAGAAAGAACAATGTGAAGCGAACTCACGTCAGGATGCCATGTTTATTTTTCTTTCCGATTGCGTTAAATCTCGAGGCTTTTTCAATTCATTCTAAAGTTTGCGCAAAGCGACGCGCTTAAAATCACATTTTTTCATGTTTTCACATACTTTGCGTACTTCTGAAATTGCAGGTGCCCACAGATATAAAATATGACAAGACAGACTTTTAAGGTTTTAGAAGTTCAAAAACCTGGTCTAACTGGAAAATGCCTGGTGAACTTTAAATTTGTTTTTATCATGAAGGCGTTTGTGCATATAGTGCAAAAGGCAAGGGTTTGGATCATATGCGTCAGCCTTTCCTCGCTATAGTGCTAATAAACTTATTTGAAGCAGCAGTCTTCCACTCATAAAACAAACCGAGGACCCTGCATGGCCGTAGATGCAGTTAACACAACTGGAGGAAACTAGAGGTGGTGTTTTCATTAGGGGTTTTGTGGAAATTTCTCGTCATCCTCGCGTCCATATCCAAGAATTCTGAAATTTTACTCGGACACTACTTCATACAAACTATGAAATGATAAATATGCGCGTCATGTGTATCCAATTGTTTTGAATCATAGGAAGATTGTCTGTTAGCTAATAATTCGGAATTAGAAAAGTGACTAGACAGTTCCTAATATTGAAGCGGCCATTATGACCTGAAGGTGTGGTGGGGAGCATAAGTACTCCTTCTCAGCGTTGATTTTAATGGTGAGAACTGCGGGCGAGTCACTTCCTTGGACTCCTGCATAAATATCTAAATGTTTGCCGAATGTACTATCTTCCATGCAAAATCAACAAAAAGACTTTTTTAGGCATCCAGGATAGTTTCGTGTTAGTAAGATTTCTTGACATAATTTTAATAAGATCGCCGGACCACTTGGGCTGTAAATTTGAATATTGCGTAATAATTTGAATGCTTAAAAACCGGCGTGTACGGAAGCGAACTTCTACCTAAGGGTGTAATACACTTTTTAACGTCGATGAATAATTCGGCCTACTTCATTTTTCACCGATACAAAAGTCAATTTAAATTCGCCAATGTTCTCTGGATCTGTTTATCAAAGAACCCGAAACACTGGTACCTGCTGAAATCGAACATTTACGTATGCCTGAGCTTGGAAAAGACATGTTCCCACCGGCTTCAAAACATCTAAACACACAGGAAGCTTACACTGTCACGATACTATGCGCTGTTTTAGAGATACTTGCATTAACCGTTGAGCTACGGTTCTTTTCGGCCGCATTTTTATGTCTACGACCTGTGGCTGCTATCATCTGAAAACTATTCGAAAAAGAATGTTGTATAAACAGTCTTAGCTAGTCTAAATAACTGAAAAACGACAAATAACTTAGGCAAGCTAGGATGCCGCTCGAAGACGCACCCCGACATGCAGCCACCTAATAAATCCAAAAAAAACTTGACTAGCGTACTAAAAGAACAATGCTAGTAATACTGAAATGTAACAACATAACGAGGAATCTGGCATCCAAGATGCCATAGTTTTTAGAATATCTGCCGGCAACTTTGCAGTTAGACCTTGCAAAATGTTAAGAAAACCTTCGTCCGCTTTCCCCATAAATTGCCGGAGACAGGAAGCGATAGCGGTCTAGGCGGCGCAAATTACTGTCGATCAATTTTCCGGCACATAATTATCTCGCTAATGCAAGTTTTACGAGCATGTGTGCGGGCTTTCACTGTGTGCACACAACCTCTACGTAACCTTCTTCTGCCTGAGCAATTATGACCACACTGCAAACGTTATGATATTTTCACAATCACTACCTGCAACCAGGTCGAAAACTATTTACCGCTCTTGCGCGCGAAAGCTTGTTGTCGCCATTGAAATTTTCTCTGAGCGAGAAGCAAACTCTATTAGTGAAAAAGCAAATTTGAAATGACGATGACGACTTTAGAATAAAAGTCCTGTTGAAAATGTAACGCTTGAAGGGTCTTGATCCACATTTTAAAATCCGTTTCTGGTGCCTGTAATTTAACCTTTTTTGTTAATGTCTCCAGTTTTAAGATTTATTTTTAGGTAACAAATAAACAGACTCCACGAAGTGCCACAGAACAACGTATAGCCTTCCGCTTCATTTGAATATCTAATCTGAGCAATTGGAGAAAAATACCATTTTTTGATTCTATTCTGGAATTTTACCTCTTTAAAATATTGTGCACATCTTATCTAGCTATAACTCACTTTGGAGACTTTCACATTCATTTAAGCCCAAGAAAGTTTTCTGGCTTATCACAGCCACTCATCAGACCCCATGAATAAAACATTGTCCGCATAAAACAAGCAATCGCAAGCCAAGGCATTAAGAGTGGTGCAACGTTAGGATGAGTACGAAAAATAAATGAGCTGTGTGGCAGTTTGTTATCTACTGGCAGGATGGTCAATGCTCACTCCGCAAAGTTAAAGTCATTAGCAGACTTTACGTTTTGGACAGACAAGTATATTTGCTGCGATTTCTTGCATTAAGTGATCTTGACGCTGACAACAGGTTTTGGACGTTTTTTATTTTAACAACTTCTGTTGTGAGTTCAAAGGCAGAGCCGCTCATTTGCCTCTTTAGCGTATTTATACCCATGAACGCCTTTGACTAGAGAAGACTTCGCGAAACGAGAGTCATTTTACTGAATTCAAAATATTCAGTACTTTTCACTCCTTGTGAAAAACTGCATGAGTCGAAAAGAGGCTGATTATCCCTTATTGAGGATGTTGAGGGCGACATATCCCCGCTGTAACTCCAGTACCAGTGGATGTGAGTTCTCTATTAACATTTATGGGAGGGCATTTTTACAGGACATCAACAGTGACTAATAGCTCCGTGTTCCGTTGTCTGTGTGCACTATCTCTTTTGGCAGAAAGTTGGATGGCCTTATAATCTGAAATTTCCCTTGCAAACGGTTTGCGCTATTAGTATAACGGCTAACGCCACAATAGTCGACGGCTATTTATGGTAGTTGTTGTGGTCAATTTCTTTAAAATGTCGCAGTTTCAATACATGTATAAAGATAATAGGATAACTGTTAATATTTTCTGCGAGAATGAAGATCGACACGCAGAAATTTTGACAAAATAATTTATGCGATTAAGATATGCCTCTTTCTATCATCCGAATTTATCTTTGTTCAGATCGATGATCAATTTTGAAATTTGAAATAACAGTGTGGAACAGGGAGACCCGAACAGGTAAAGGGACCAATGAGAATCCTCGTTTATGTTTTAAAACAAAACTTACGCTAGTTGTTTTATGAAGTCCAAACACCTGACGTCCTGCCTCAGATAATTTCCTTTAATTGCTTCGATATTTTTATTAGGTCTAGATTTTACACTGCAGCGCCTTGTTGCCTGGCGCCAAATCGATAATTCTGTTCAAGAAATGCCACAATATATAGATAATACTTTTATATCACCCAAAGATTTCTCGAAATCTCAACAGACCAACAACAAAATTATGGTTATAAAAACGTACCTTCAATCTGTTATGCATAACTCGGGCTGAAATGTCTCAAACAGCCTTCATCTTTGACGAAGAGCTCGTTCGAAATATCCTCCTTTGGGAAAATGTTCGAAACTTAAACAACCTGTAACTTCCTGTTCTTATCAACTAGTGCTTAGGCAGGTTTTAATGTTCATCGACCCTGTGCGAGGTAACTTTAACTTAATCACTTTTTGCTCTCTCACTAAGGTCTTTTTCTGCCTCTTCTAGGCGTACTTCATTCTGCCTATATCATGCGCCGCTATGCGGCTGCTGGTTGGGCTCGAGAGAGAGCCCGTAATGAAGAACGGAACGAGTGAGTTCCGTAAGGACGATCGGTGAGCGCCCCCTACCATTGTACTTCATCTCGCCTAATAGTAAGGTACAAATGGATATTCTTAACGTAGCATCAATAATTCCTGACCTAGTAATTCGCCCTATCAGTCCGGTCT
The DNA here is from genome assembly GCA_902702965.1 of Spirometra erinaceieuropaei. Classification (NCBI taxonomy): domain Eukaryota; kingdom Metazoa; phylum Platyhelminthes; class Cestoda; order Diphyllobothriidea; family Diphyllobothriidae; genus Spirometra; species Spirometra erinaceieuropaei. The sequence goes on along the minus strand of CACRXP010000437.1, from coordinate 60,104 downwards.
GCGAGCGTGGTATTTATTTAAGTGCCAAGGCCTTCGTGAAGTCAAGTTTATTGTGCATTTTTAACTGTGTCAGCCAAAAAACGAGTTGTTTGGCTTTTCAGGCATAATTTTATGAAGCGATTTTTAAATGAGAATAAACACTGAGAGAGCCAATACCAAACCTGAACGAAACAGGTTCAGTTGGTTGGTTTAACAATAGATGCAGCTTTATAGTTTATTCCATTGTCAAAGCAATGCTTTATCTGCGGTTTCAAATAACTGTCAATATCCAGATATATTAGAGACTGGTTTCCAAGAGAATTCAAGTAACGATCATTTGAGGAGGAAAAGTCAGTTTAATTAAACACGGGGATAATTATGATTATTGTCAAACAGTGCGTGGGTAGAAGACCAGTTTTCATAAGGTTCCACAAATATTAAAATTGATTTTTTATTATCAACTTTCAAAAATTAAATTTTCAATTGAACTGAACTAGAAATAACATCCCCTACTAAGCTGAAGGTTCATTTGTCAGCACTAGCCTGATTCTGGAGTTACTGTGGCGTATTTTTTGCTTTTAAATTCTAATATACAGTGAGCATTTTTCACACAGCTGCCGAGTAATGACATTTCAACCCCTAAGGAATTCATGGTTCTAGTAAACAAAACTCTTATTTTCAGTTCCAGCATCTTACCTCTATGTGGCAGAAAAATAGCTATCATGTAATTAAGATGTAAGTGAAAGTAGCCTTAAGATATAGACATCAAGACACAATTCTTTGGAAAACTCCTAACGCTTAGAATTTAATCTGCGTATGCTTAGAGATCTCTCAACGATGCATCCAACTTTGACCCCAATAATGACATTATTAAATCCAAGCCTGACGTAGATCGCCAACATGCTGCTACACGCTGCAGGCCCAGGGAACCTAAGGATCGTGACATTCCGTTGCTTGGGTCATAATTCGGGCATATGCCAAAAGTGAATAGTTCGTAGAGTTGCAAAACGGTCTGCTCAATTGTCATAACTCATCACCAAAAGTTCATGCCCCCTGTCTACCATTTCTGGGTTGTTTGGTTCACATTATAAGGGGATCTGTGCTGTATAACTATCATCCCCGATGGACCAGGGTAGTGCTAGTAAATTTGTGTCATTTAGGATTTTTAAGAGGTGGACTGCTTTTGAGGTTATTTGATGCCTCGGGACCCAACATCACCTGCCAGGATGAGTGTCTGCTTTGGATAACAGTCCTGAACACTATCATGGATGCCCTCCGGAATGATGTTGCGATGCATCTGTTATTCTTGCGCTTGCAGAGTTAATCAGTAAAAATTTCTCATTCACAAACTGGCTAAAGTCATCTGTTTCTTCGGGCCAAATAAGACCTTTTTGTTTTACCCCAGTCATAGAAAAGGGAGATAATCGGAAGGTAGGGACCTTTACTTTTCTGCTAAAAACAGGATTCAAGTGCCTTTTTCTAACACCTCGCATAGGGCTGTCCAAGTTACTGAGTTTCTTGGGTATTTCCATTATGCTGAGGGATGGGTTAGTCTTCTCTTTATCTTGGTGTTGACGACATGATTGGTATTGCTTAATATTTTCTCATCTGATCTTAGTCTTCCTTCGGAACTTTCTATCTCTTCCGTCTTCGAAAGTAACAAGCGCATTACGACATCTGAAGCTGGTAAGCCGATGTGGGCGGGAAGATCATGATTTCCTCTCTATCTCGGCTTCCTCGCTGGAGAATAACTGTGACACGGAATTACTCACCTTTTGTATCAGCTGTTGTGCGAACATAGAATCCGCAGGATTGGAAGACTTTCGCAAGGCATATATCATATTCAATTTCGTTTTGAATTTTTGGCTCACAAGAGGCAGGATGCTGTTAATGTCAATCTCTATTTGATTTCACAACATTGGCGAATTTAAACTGTAGAATCTGCTGAAGCGCAACACTGTTTCACCAATTTATTGTATAGGTGTCCCTTTCATAACCGTCTGCATTTGAGACAAGCGTCCCTGTGTTGTCATTAGTGGATGCGGCCAATCATATAGCTATTATTAATCACCACCCCTTAGATCTTGGGCATTTTTAAACTTTTGATGACTTCTGATATCCCAGTTCGGTCGATCAGATTAATGAGTAAGCATTCTTGACTCATTGCTCACAAAAATTATGTCAAGAACTCAATCATTCTGATCCCTTTCAAGCAATGTATTATAGACTTGCGGACGTTGTAGCGGCCGAGGACGTCAAGGGATCGCACACCAAGGTAGCGAAGCACTGGGAAGAGATCCTGGCAAAGACTGACCTGAATAGGGCTGTTAGCGGGTCGCGATACTCATCCATACGTATGGGAGGAAAGAAAGTCAAATAGGCAATAAGGTATAATGGAAAGAGATGTGGATTGGAAATACAAATAACAATGGTTAACTGTACAAGTAAGATGGGTCACAGCAATGGGTTAACCTGTCTGGATCTAAAGGCGACTCTGAAATGCCAGCCAAACAACCCGTGGTATATGTAGCACTGTGGGCAACTGCAGGGAAGGGCCGAGGGAGGTGCCGACGTAGAGAGAGAGAGTGAAACAAGCATAACGGTGCGTTGTGGTGAAGGGGGTCAGCAGTGGTGAGAGGAAGGGACACCGGCCGTCTTCAACAACGCGCAGTTACGCCATCACCGTCCCAGGTTTGCGAGCCAAAAGTTTCTTTTCATTCAAACAACTGTATACAGGTCGTGGGCCGTTATAACGTAAGGTTTTAAAAACCTCTAACGACATTGACAGGAACCAATTAGTTAATGTACACATCCTTATCACATTAAAGTAGTTCACGGAATCCGATTTTCTTGCGTAGTTTTTGTGCGGACACTCAATCGCAGTTTTTCCTCCAAGCTCATTTTGGCTTTGATTAGACAGTCCTTTGGCCTTAGAGACACTCATTTCCTCTGTAGAACTCTTGGGTCACATTTCTGCTCACGTTGAACAAATAATCTCCAATCGCATAACTAATTACTATAGCGTGCCCACCGGGTAGTTGACCGACTAGGATTCGAGATGATAAGCCACCTTCGACCGTAAGTAATTTTTAAAAATTAGCAAGTTTAAAGTTACAGGAATGCAAAAAACTGAACGCTAACATAGCATAAGAAACCAACTAACGTATAAAGAGGGATGTCTAGAAGCTCCGTTCTGCCACGCCCGCAGCATCCACTTCTAGGCGGAAAAAATGTGCTCAAAGGTTAAACTTACCGTTAATCCCCAGTAAAAACACTTAGAACCATCACCGTAAAATTTTATCCTCGGTTAGCTGAAGCGTCGTCTGGGCAAGTCCCGCCCCTCACAGAGTCCACTGTGACTTAGTCCCAATTTCTCCTCTTTTATTTTCATTTTCGCCTCTTCAATTACCATTTGGTTGGCCATTAGCCGAGTCATTTAAGACCACATTAGTCTCTAACTTTGCGTTTTGCTTGGGCGGAGGGTGGAGGAGTTTTTTTCTAGAAGACACAATTAGTCATCATATAAACGGAACCGATGGGGACAAGCTCAGGAGAGACGATGCAATTAGGCAAGCCCACTGTCTGGCCGAGCCCTAAATCAAAGCAAATAGAGGACTGCCTTTAACCATAAAATTAGCATAGAAGGTGTTATGGATATAGAGTAGATGAGAAAAATACGATGATGTGAAAGGAGCAGCACCAGGGGGAATGGAGATAATAAAAAAATGCGCAGTTGTTGAAAGCCTGGTAATATGACTGTCAGAAAGCTTGTAAGGTTAAATCTAAACTTGCTGACCATGATTTCCCCTGATGCCGAATTTTAATCCTTGATTCACTTGATTCAGTTTCTCATAACTGGAACTGAGGTCTTCCACAAATCTTCTGCCGTCATCGGTTTTGTCACTGTTGTAGTGTGTTTCTAGTTAGTTGGATACTTTAGTGTAGGCGTTTAGGACTGGCTGTCGTTTTTCTTTTTGTCCTTGGTTGTCATAAACATATCATACTTGGTACAAAGGGGCCGCTTAAGTAGCATACGTCTTCTCCGGTCAATTTCGATGCAATAAAAAATCCTTATATATTTTACAGAAAATATATATATAATATTCTTTCTCTTACTCATTTCGCAACCAGCTACGTCTATTTCAGATTTCAGGCCTTAAAACTGTATTAGTCGGTCTAGGAGAGTTTGTTATTGTAGGGTTTTTAAGATCATGAAATTCTTAATCATACAACATTGCACCTGTGCGTTTATTAATTCTTCTCAGGTAGTAAACAAAAAAGTCAAAATTCATTTCAAAATTTTAGTAGTCTACAAGGTGCCTTCTTCCATTCATAGAGAACTTCATGATTTTCATTACATGGAAAGCGTATGCCATTTAATTTGGAAACTAAAGCGCAAGTGAAACTGTAGGTCATATATAGAACTATTCAGGAATCGAATGTCTTTTGAAACTGAATGCTACTCGTTCTTCAAGTGTATAATTAGTTGATGCGTGGCACAAGAACAAATATATTTTCGTATGTTTTCTATAAAAATATATTTGAATGTATGAAGATATGGAATATCAATTCCAAAATGCATACACCTCAGTAGTCCTTTGATCCAAGTATTGTTTTAGTGGGCGACCGGACGAAGGCGCATTTAAAAGCCGGAATTCTTGCGCGACTGAAATATCTTTTGATCATGCCGCACGATAATCAGCATTGCAGTCTCATCTGAGCAATCCTTTTTAATCGAAAGAGCGTTTCTTAGTTTCGGTTAACATTGAATAGAGTTGGTTAACTACTGCACAAGTAATATTGGAATGCACTTCACTTGTGCAGAGAGATTGTTGCAAAAGAACCGGATGCCGGTGGAGTTGCAGTGACGACAATTTATTGCCAGGATATCAACTTCTTTGCCGAAAAAATGTTCACTCCCCAACCCGGCAAGTTGGGTTTTAAGTTAGTGGCGCTAAACATAGGCCTGATTTCTCACATTATCCGGGCTCCCCTGTCGTAATCAGGCGACAGATGTTGAGCATTCCTTTCTGTTTATCCCCCATCAGAACATTTCACTTTAAAGGCAGATCGCTGTGGGAAACACGAATCAGCTAAACGGCAAAGAGGCGTTTAACAGCGTTAATTGGGAAACCATTTGAAACAGTTTTATCCTTGATGGCAACTAGATATACACATTCATTCTATTCGATCGTCCGGGTTCTTTTACATGTAGTCCTATATTTAACGGCATATTACATCTTTCAATTTGCAGAATTCGCCTGGTTTAAACTGCAAGTGTTGCTTTCCCCAACTCGCACTCACCTTGCTTAATCTAGTCAGGTTGCAGGTGCACTACGTAACACGGCAGGGAATTGAGGATGTAAGAGCACTGTACGATATTTGGTCAATCTGTTTACCGACCATTGACTAAGAAAACATTCAAGGGACTACTCCAGCGAGTAATCGCTTTTGAGTCTGACAAATGTTCTATCAAACTTTCTAATGACCCCTTGATTCTGAATGTCCAATTTTAATATATAAACGATAGATTTCACATTCGCTGCTCTACTACTGAAATTTGTACGATTCGCCTCCAAACTGTACAAATACACGGCTCATTGAGCTCGCTTGATGACAGTCTTTTTCTGTCAGACCCTGTTTCTCACATCGTCTTCCAGATATGAACACTTTTCTCATCGGCAAACGGGTTTCAGAAGAACCTGTGGGATAAGAATTTAATTAATCGGTTAGACTAACTGTGATCTTCTGTAATCAGGTAGTCAATATACATTAAAATTTTCTGTCCCGTTGATTAGGATTCGTAGAGCAATTAATGATGAACATGGCATCTTTTTGGAGACAATTACAGTTCTCGCCGTTTGTGGGGAAGAAACTATCTGAGGACCAGGGTGGACAACTTTACCTTTTATTTCGCGTGATCGCGGTCGCGTTTGTCCATTCGAAAGGTCAAATGAACTACCAGCGAACCCGTTTTTGCCGGGCTGAATGTTAGTTCGGGCACCGTCAAATAGGAGAAGATTTATCTAACCTATTTGTCTTGCCGCGTGGTGGTAGGCAAGTGCAAGGCAGAATGAAATTTGGCAAGGTCTGAAGACCAGAATGCGTGGGGTAGACATACACAAAAATTAATCTTGAGCGTGGATCGTGTCCTGCGACAGTGAAGATGTTTTAGAACCTCCGGAGCAGTTTTATCATTTCCTAGCACTTTTTATATGCAAAGGACTGCTTCAGTTCTAAGGGTCTCCGTCAGTACGCCATGTGTGATGCGCGTAATAGGGTGAGTTAGGCTTACAAGTCACTACGCCCACATCCATCTCCAGTCGACTTAAAATTATTTGGCCATCAGAGAGCGACGGGCGCAAGAGGAGAAGGCTGAATTGAAACATTGAAAGTGTTTGTCGAATAGAAAATAATTGACAACCCTATCAAACGGAGGTGGGGGAGGAAAAGAAGAGGAGGAGGAGGAG